>JBAHVQ010000203.1:422770-443834 GCA_036872915.1 Nanipora kamurai
GAACAAAAGGTATTAAGGTTTCAACAAATTAAGGCAAGGCATTAAGATTAAAGACGGACAAAAGAACAAAAGGTATTAAGGTTTCAAAAGATTAAGGGCAGGCATTAGGATTAAAGACATACAAGAGAATTAATAACATCAGGGTTGCAAAAGAGGCAAAGATTGGGATCAAAAACAGACAATATGGTTAACGACGTTTGAATTTGAAAAGGATTAAATTTTATAACAAGTAAGATCTTATGTACATCAAATCATAATAACAAGTTGAACATTCTTCATCTGTTACTAAAAATTTCACTACCGTCAATTATGTTTCTTGTTTTGTAAGTTGACCTTTTTGGGACAATATATTTCAGCCAGGGAATTTTTTACATCTTTAGTCAAAATTGTAATCTTTTCACAGGTTATTGAGTCAGATTTGGTTGTTCAAGTGGCTTTAATAGCAGAAAATCGCAGGTAAATAGTGGAGCCATTAACCCTTTCCTGTCCGACGACTTTCCTCTTGACGTGTAAAGTCGTCTGGTGTTAGCCAGAGTAAAATACTGAAGTCTCCATGGGTCATTGAGGACCTGTACGGCCAGGAAGGAGTTAACATATGTCATACATTATCTGTCCTTTTTGTTATTTGTAAATATTCCAGTCATGTTTCATTGTAGTCTCCAGGCTACCTTGGCCACATATGGAATCGACACTCAAACACCGAAACAGGTGGAACCCATTCAAATATGGCCTCCAAGCGAGCTAGTCAAGGTAGGTTTGTCGACTGTTTACGTCGAATTCGTTCGTCTGTGGTAATTCTAGAATAAGAATGCACACCTATTTCAGATTACCTGATATTTTAGCTCTTAATCTTAGTGCTTTTGTGTATATCTGAATATAAATAGGGTAAGGTTATTCCCCACTCAGTTGATGTAGCGACGAAATATTTCAGCAAAAATTTTTACCAGCCCTGATCCAAATTTAAATCCGGACCTTAATCCTAAAACTAACCTTACTCTTTACCCCAACCCTAGATCAATCTTAATTCAAAAGCTTCTAGATAGATTTTTGAAGCAACAGCGTAAGCTAAGTGTCAGACTGCCTTTCCCAGTATAGTTTAATAATCTTCAAACAAGTAGTTTTCCAAAGTAATATCGCAGACGACAAACACCGAAGCTAAATCTGCCTTTTCTTACAAACCAACAGGGTTAAGGAACTGCCAAAACGTAGAAGTAAAAATACTGACGTTTCGAGCGAAGTCCTTTGGTCTGAGGACCTTCATTCACAACATCAGGTATTTTTACTCTAAAGTTTTGGCAGTTCCCTAACCCTGTTGGATTTCTACACGTCGTTCTCAAACTCATTAATAATTCGTGACGAAATTGTTCAATCAGACGCGATGAATTATACCACGTGAGCGAGCTTGAAATAGCAGGGATGTACTGGGCTGAGGACTTGAACTGTTTTTTCCAGTCCTTGGACTGGAAATAATGTTTTAAGTCCTTAGACTTTTGAAATATGTTTTTAAGAAGTCATTCAAAAGCCTCAAGTTCGGATTTGACCGAGTTTTCAAGTACCAAGAACAAATCCCGAGTACTTGAAAATCCGGTCAAGTCCTCGTTTTTGGCCTTTAAACACCTGATTGGAATTTTGAGTCGAACTGCTGAAATCCTTTTTATGCGTTTATTTTCAGGTTTATAAAAAGCTTGGGGTAAACCAGAAGTTGTGTTTGAGTGGACGACCTACTCGTCCATTCGGGTCTTTGGCCACCAGCAAGGTATGGTCACTGAGATACAGGTAGTGAGAAAAAAGGGGTATGTGACGTAAAGTGACGTAACGTGACCTGAAAGGATAGGACGTGAGGTGAGAGAAAGCTAGGTGAGGTGGAGAGGAATGAGGTGGAACATGGGGAGATGTGGTGAGGGTAGGGTACGGTAATGTGTGGCTGGGGTGAGCTGTAGTGCAAATGAGTTACGTGAGGTGTAGTAGGGGAGAGAGGTGAGGTGCGGTTGAGTTAGGTGAGGTGTGGTGAGTAAGATTGAGGAGGGGTGTGGTGAGGTGGGTGAGGTTGCGGTGCGGTGAGATGCGGTGAAAAAAATTAAGGTGAAGTGAGATCGAGAGAGAGGTAACGGCTGCGAGTTGACGTCTTTTTTTTAATTCAGATTTATAGAATATTGGGACGTACGGTTATTTGTTACCCAATTATCCTTGACGAGAGAGACTTCTACATGTCTTTGGACATGTCTTTGTTGATCGACGAATTCCAAGTATGTTGTTGTTGAATTGAGAGCTCACGCTCTTGATTTAAGTATCTGGTAATCACTTAAAATTGCTGTTGACGGTATAGAATGTCAAGAAAATTGACTTCTCAATTGAGAGGATTCTACTAGATCAATGTAAATTAGACTGATTGAAATACCCGATTTTAATCAAAGTTTTAATCTATCCACATCACTTTATTCATAGAGGAAGTTATCTTTCATTCGCAACAACTGGAACATGAGAGGCCGTCCAACTGTTTGTCTTCTTATCCGAGAAAATCACATCAGGTAAGAAGCAGTACACTTTTCAGCTGGTCCAATGCAATATTCGATGTTGGTCATTGGCCCTTATCACGGTTCATGAACGATAGTCTTCTGTCCTAGAGGAACACATTTTAATGAATTCCTTGATCTCATGGCCAGTCTAAAAAATGGAGAATGCGATGATGTGAAGACTAGACTCGGGCGACTTCAGGTAAATCTCTTTTTAAAGTTTACCAATATACATTTTAGATGTCGAGAAAATTACATCAATATCCTAACTGCAAAAGTAAGCCGATAAATGTATTGACATGAGTAGGATTTGAACTGGCACCGTTGAATTATTAGACTGTTGCTGTACTATTTGAGCTATCAAGTCAATAACTGGACACAGTTTTTGAGTTTTATCGTACTGAAACACGAGAAACTGTTGCGACATCTTAACCCATATTCACGACGATGTGACGTGTTTCGGTTCCATTCGAGAATAATCCTCGAATAGGTTTTAAATATTTTCTATTGTCGTAATCATAATTTTTGTATATCGTTCATTTTTTTGTCTATTTTTCTTTCGACTTTCCTGTAGACATTTATTTCGGGGTCCTGCATCGAACATCTGGATTTCGTGAAAGACATCAGTGACATCGTGAAGTAAGTAACGCCCACCTCCTATCCCCTGGTTTCACGTAATGTCACCTAAAATCGCATTACGTCCCCTGGCTCAGCTTTTCCGATTTCATTCTCTATCCTTTGCTATCCTACCTTATCCCATCCCTCCTACCTAGAAAAAAATCTATCTACCTACCCACTTACGTACCTACCTTCCTACCTACCTACCTACAAACCAGGCTATCTACCTAACTACCTCTACCTCCCTATCTATCAACCTAATCACCTATTTCTTGGGCTGCAATGTTAATGTATTTTTTCAATAGCCAGATTATGAAAAGTTTACCTAAGTCGTGATTGATCTTCCCGCCACAAAACCAACCTACGTCCCAGCCGCCGGTATGGTCTGTCTTCCAGCAAATAATCACACCTCCTTACGAAGACGCTTATTGTGACTTACTTATGATTTCTGCTTGTCCTTCAGCAAAGATAGCGAGAACAATGAGAACCTGGGTCGTGACGACGACGTATTCGAGCGGATAAAAGAGGATTCATTTTCCAGCAGTGAGTTGTCTGTGCACAATTTAACCGAAAATACGGAAGAAAAGTATCTGGAAATGGAACAGCGAGGACCAATGTTCAACAAAGAAGCACTTCGCACAATGGCTAGCGAGGACTTATTAGGACAATTAAGAAAACCACAAGTAATGACTAAAGAAGTTTTCATCCTGGAATTATTAATCAAACGTGAAGGAAGGTCGTGTTTAACTGCCGACGGTTCTCTTAGTGAATTACTTCAGAAGTTATATTCCAAAGCAGGAAGGGTTCAGGACTGGAACGTAATACGTCATTGTAGTGGATTATTGAGAAAGATCGTAGACAGCTTGGCACCGGCGATCTCGACTATACTGGTTCATGGGAAAGTTGTGAGTCATCAATGTTAATATTTTATATCGATGCGCATACTCGTTAGCTTGCAAAACAATCGAAAGTTTTCTAACTACTTAAGGGAATTAACCCTTAATCTTCTGACGCCCTGTCCAGCTATGCCAATTCACTGCGCATAAGCAAACCATTTTTGCTAACGAATATATTCTGTCTGCGTAGAAGTTTTCAGCAAAAACTAAGAAGTTGATAAAATAAATAGAATTATACCCATTCCTTGCAACACAGAAACATCTAAAAGTTGTAGCTGCCAGGTACTGGCACTAAAGCTGGGAAAGTCGAGCGAGAAATCGTTATTTTTAATAAACCCTTTTTAAATTTTTTTTTTCAACGCACGAGCCAAACATATTTTTTTTGCAGGTAACGTTAGGCATGTTTGGTCATGAAGAGCGAGTCGTCTATGAACCTTTAACGCCAGGAGCAATAGAGGTATCTCGGAAAATTCTGATAATCCGAACAAGAATTTTAATTTTCATTCAGTTCTTATTAAATTTTAATGACAACTTTTCATTTCTAGAAAATTCTCTTTGAATATTGCAGCCCTTATGATGTTCGCGAGGCTGTTCTTCAGCAAGAGGTTGCGTTACTACATGATGTTTGTTCGTTTTTGCTTGTTTGTGTCTTTGTTTATTTGCATGTTTGTTTTTGTGTTTGTTTGCTTCTTTGATAGTGCGTGTTTGTTGCTTTGCATGTTTGAGTGTGTTGTCGTTTCTCCACTATCCTACCTTTAAAGAAAAACATGCTGAGGCTAACTCATCGATCGTTTCCCATTAACTAGATGTTGATCTATTTGGCGTCGTTCATTTCCACCAATCCAGAGATTTTTAATGGGATGTTGAAGATAAGGGTCGGGTAAAGATTTTTTTGTGTTAATATTCTATAAAAATAAGCTTTTCAACCCCGTAGCCTGAAGTTACTATATCAGCATATATGATAAGCTTGGAGATTTGGTTATCTCTTCCATATAAAAAAATCTTAAATGTGATTTTAAAACAAGTAATTGGGATCGTTAATCATAAATGCTGGACATTCTTAAGTTTTTTGTTATAGTTGGATTTTACAAGAAATGAAAAATCTACTGGAAAGGCATTTCCCAAAGGAAAATATGGAGGTAACATCAAGATTAAAACTTAACAAATATGTTCAAATTTCTGCATTCTTTGCTTTCATCTTGAAAAGAACTTCGTATAAATTTGCTAATAGATCGAGTTTGTAAGCTATACTGTTCTTTTATTCTTACTAGTTTATGAATTACTAATTATGCCACATCTTGGTTCTACTTGGGATTTCAATTGGGAAAAAACTATTCATTAAGTAATGCACATAGATACGCCTAGATCAATAAGTTTACAGTATAGCTCTGTAAACTGAGTGCACTGCTCATTATTGAGACTGGAAGAACAACAGGTTAAGTTTTTGTCCGACAATCTGTAGTGCAGGAAAAGTTCGAGACTCGGATCCATCTGGGTGTCATTTCGTGTGTTTGAGGTTCGTTGTTAGAGTTAACAAGTGGTTGTTGTGAAACTGATACGCCTTACGAGTTGATATATGGTATGTTCATATTTAAATCGACAGGAATATGGGGAAATATTAGTCTTTAACGGGAGAAATGCTAGTTCTCACCTTAGCTAACCGTCTTTCGTGTCCTGGAAAACAAACAGATGACCTAGCTTGTAACGCTTATTGTATTCGCTTTCAGTTGGTCTATAGTTTCCCTCCAAGTAGAGTAAAAGAATTGTTGTGGATTGTGTTAACATGCGAAGGACGAATCAACGACCGTGACCTGGCTCCAAGGTATGGAGATGACAAAGGTTTTAATCAAACTAGTGAGATTGTCAGCTGGACGACCATCATCTAAAATTTAGTGGTCAAATTCAAATTTTAGTTTCAAATCGTTCTTTCTAATGACTGGATGACCGCTGATTTCGAACCTTGACTACCCCGTTCACCTGGTACCCAGCTCCTCTTGCGGTAGACACGCAGACAAGTAGGCAGATATAAAGAAACTGATGCACGCCAAAGTTGCTAACACAACAATGTCCAGTTGCAACCCACGAGAGTGATGCTCGATATTGATGTTGTTTTGCTATCAAAACTCACAAGTTTTTCTCTAGAAATGTCTTGGAACAACGTCAACTGGATGGTGCTATGCACAGAGTACCGCCTGATTTTTATTCTCTGGGTAAGCATTTGTTCATATTTTTATCTCATACTCTTGTTGAGATTTAGCTAACTGTTCTATTTTGGCGTTACAGTGTGGAAAATTTTGGGTCGCTCTGACAGTGGTTTTCAGTTGTCCAGGTCAGAGTTGCCTAAGGTAAGATAAAAGAGAACAGATCTTGATAGAAATTCTGTTGTTTTGTGGTTAAAGAAAAAAAACCTTCGGGAAAAAAACTTCTTAACTTAAAACGACTGTTGCTTAAGATATCTTGGACACTTCTTACATATTTGATTGTCACTTTTAGTATCCAACGATGGACGAAATGACGGAAGGGGAGAAAAATTTTGCCCTGAAAGTGGAAGAGTTTTTGAGCAGCGTTGCAAAACCAGAGTACAGACAGCTCTTAGTAGAGGTCAGTTCGTACAGCTCCGTAACCATACACCCACCTCATTTTCCATTCCCTCCCTCGTCCCTATTGTCTCTTGGTCTGCCTAATTGCCTACTTCCATACCATTTGTATACGCCGCTGCCTCCTAAATGTATTCGTTTTCTTCTCCCTTGGCTTCTCCCCAATCTCCTTCAACTCTTCTCTTTAACCCCTTACATACTCCGCCTCCTCTCTCCCCTGATCATTCGCTTTCTTCCTCTTCAATTTCCTTGTACGGAAATCTAGCAACCTCGGTTTGAGATAGCGAGAGATAATTTTAGATAACAGATTGTTTTAGCTACGGTCATCGGAGTTTTCTTGGTTTCATATTTAGTTGCTGATGGTAATGGCGAAAATATTGGAGAGAAACAAAGAACTCAAGTTTCACAGTTACGTTGACTTGGATAAGGTAACTATCGTTGCACACTACAATAACACTTTTCTGAAGATTTTTTGAACATCCAAACAGTGTTTAAAAAACTGCATTCAGAAAGCTGAGTAAGCAGTTTAGAAAATCAAAAGCGTTGAAAAGTCCGTAAAATGAAAACAACTGTAGAGCGAAAACGCTTCGTCAGGGACTGGAACGTGAAGTAAATTACAAACTGGGTCAGGTTTTGGGTCCTTCGCCGGTTCCTCCTTCTGTCCGTATGAAGGTTAACATTTAAAGTGCAAATGACCTGTCGCCTTCTGATTAATTAGCTGGTTTTTGATTTTCGCATTCGATTAGATAATTTCATCGCCTCGTGACTTTTTCAGATATAACAACCTGACTTAGTTTTAAGTTTACTTCATGTTTCACGGATGTTTCTATTTTGTCCATTTTCCAAACCTCTGGCTTTTTGACATTCGTTGGAAATATTACATAATAAAAAATTTTACATTTTAGAAATTTTACATAATAAAACTGACAAGCCTGATCAAACCGTCAAGTGCAATGTTCCCCTATAAACCTTATCAACGAATTGCGTGCCGGAAGTTCAGGACGGAAATGGAGACCTTGTTTTCAGTTTTCATTCTCAGTTGCGTAAAACCACCTTCATACGAAAAAAGTTTGTAAACACGGACTGGCACACCCCAGTTTGTGTGTGTGAACTTCGCCAAAGCAGTTTGCCTACTTGTTTGCCAGCAGCTGTTGCAAAGTTCGACACGGTAACTCGAGTTTGGCAACTTTAGTTTGCCGTGAGGGCGCCTTAACTCCTTCCCAGTCACGGGGGACTTGTATTATATTACTCTGGCTAGACGAGTTTACTCGTCAAAGGGAGAAGTGTGCCAGTGAAGGAGTTAAACCTTGAATCAGTGATAATATCGTAGACAAAATCCTGCTATGAAATATACGAATTTCGAATTACACATAAAGTCTGAATTAAGAAAGTTCTTACCCTGGCAAGTTTGAATTCAAACAGGCAACCAAAATATACCAATAAATGACATTGAAGTTTGCCTAATTTGAATGAATTTTGAAATGATGAGGGAACGCCTTCCGTGGTATTCTCGTAGCTCGGTATTTCTTTTCTTTGTATGTAAACGTAAACGTGTTACTTAACGGTGTATGGCATTTGCGAACTAACGTCGTAACGCTGAACCAACTTGACGCTATCCATGAAGATGGATGTGCAGTGTTTCAATTCTATTTTAGAATCATCCTCAAAGTAATATGAAACGATAATTTCACAATTATTCTAAATAAATAATCCTAAAGTCAACTAAAAGTTGACCCGAGCGAGATTTGAACTCACGCCTTTGGGATACCGGTCCGCCGCTCTACCTATTGTTAATTGTGAAAATGATCATTTCATATTACCCTGAGAACAATTCTGAAATAGAATTGCCTGTCAAGGTTTTGAACCTTATTTCTACGAAATAATGGATGGTTGTTTTAGTGGAATGTTTTTGTTTTTTTGGTGATTTTAGCTCGTTGCTGGAGCCATGGAAATGTTTTCTGCTGAAACAAATAAGGTAACCATAAGTTCGTGCCTAAACTCGCGTTATTTCACTTGAAGCATCAGTCAGATGTCGGTTTTTTAATCTTGAAGTTCAAATTTAACATTTTCTATGGTAATACGGGAAAGTTTCCCCAGCCTTTACGGGTATCGAACAAATCAGAGTGTTAAATGTTTCTGATACGTCTACTGGAAACAACTTTTGTCGAGCTTTCAAACTTTGAGAAATTAGATATATAAAAAAATGAAAGACAAGTAAAATTCTGGAAAAATAACGTCTTATGCCACTTGCTCGGCCGCCGTCTGAGGGTAAAGTAATATGAACTCACCAACCAGGCGTTGGTTGAAATTCCTGCGTGGTTAGAAGCTGTTTTCAGTGCTTCTTGATTATGTTTTCTCGTAGGATCCTTCGTCCTTCTATGGTTCTGCTGCATCGGGCAAGTTTGGCACCACAACGTTCTTCGCTCGTGCTATTGTTAACCAGCTACTGAAAGAAACTGTGAATGTAGAAGTTGATGGAGGAGAATGTGTGATATCGTAGAAGGTAACACCAGGTAAATTCAAGGCCAACTGCGACATGGGATACCGTTGGGCCAATTTTGTAGACGTGGGCATGACATCAGTCGTGGTACGACATACAGACATCCCACTTCATAAAATAGCATGTATAACTTTGTACACTTGAGTAGTATCAGCTGAGTCTGAACTGGTCTGCATGTTGTTTCAGTGCACTCTTGCGCTAGTACAGCAAGGTTTATACCATTGGATGATATACAACAGTAAACGTGTATGCCACTATCACTGTGTTGAATATGTTGAATATGTTGAATATGTTAACCTGGACAGTAAATACATATTTATATTAGTGGTGACAGAGCTTTAGATGTATCGACATATTGCATTTTTATTGTGAAATTATGTCATTAGCAATATATATATTAACTCACGAGTGTGCAAGTTTTTTGATTTTGTGAATGAAGTGCTGTCAGTCTATTCTCCTGCACTTATTATAATTTTCCTTGAATACTTTCTGCTGATCTATTTCCTTCTTTCAGAATAATTCTGGAGAGCTGCCCTCATAACTCCAACAGCAAAGTCTGCATCTTCTTTTGTGATACACATAGGTGGCTTGACTCTAAGTGTCTAATTATTAAAAAACAAAAGTATGGTAAATAAAGGAACTCCTCAAACACTCAAATTTATGAACCAAATTTTTGATGGACCACAAAATTTGCTTGAACATCATCATTTAACACAATGATATAAAAATTAGAGTGCTGCATTGGCAATATTGAACAGCTTGTAGATAGTCAAAAGGTTTGGGAAACTGCTGAAACTTAATAATGCTTAAACTGACGTTTCACTGCAATGAAGGGTCTTTGCTTGAAACATCAGTTTAAGCATTCTTAAGTTTCAGCAGTTTCCCAAACCTTTTGACTACCTACACAAGGTGCCATACACCTACAAGCAGGTATGTGATGTGTAATGGAACAATTGCACTGCTTAAATTCTTATAGAGCCACATGATGCAATAATACATGTATTCATAATTATGTTCTTACATTTGCATAAAGTCCACCACGTCCAAGCAAGATCCCCATGTTCTTGCAATCATCCCATATTTCAATTATATCTTGTCCTGGCAGTGGTGTCTTGGATTCCTTAACAGCATAACAACACATGAAATAATCAGACATGGATGCTTGTCATCACAATGCAGCAAGCAAGAAAGGAGACAGACAGATATACAGCAGCCATAGTAGCTACTTTGGGTTGAGGAGTATTTTGTTGCAGCTGTTTTCAAGGGCTGCTATTTTCCAAACAAAACAGCCCTTGAGGACGTGAGAATTTGACAAAGTTCTTATTTGGTATAGGAGAAGTACTTCTTTAGTACAGGTTGACATACTAAAATTACAATGCTTTTAATTTGTGAACTTCTGTTTGATGTGTTACTTTCTCATAATTATACCCGTAACAACACATCAACCAGTTTCCCAGAAAGTGCTCAAAGATCATCCACTGCAACTAAACCAACAGCAGCTGCAATCAAAGAAATGACTGCTTTTGAGTTAATTTTGCATCATGTTAAAAAATGGTGACTTTCAGGCTGCAGTTCTTTTCAGAAATTTGTGTTATTTTAAGCTGTCGAAGATACACTTCAAGGACACCCCGGGTGAGTTTGCTCTTGGCTAACTGGGTTTTTACCCCTCTTTCAATAAAGTTCATTTGTTTTCATTTAAAATATTTCTAACCTTATCAGTAACTAGTTCTAGTCCAAGCATAAGACCTTTTCCACGGACATCACCCACAACTTCAAACTCATCCCGCAACTTTAGCATTAATGAAAGCAAATGTGTCCCAACCACATGAGAATTCTGTTGTGTGCCATCTTCTTCCATTGCCTAATCATGATAAATAGAAAGATATGTTATCAGTTCATAATTTATTGTCATGACACCTTGTTATGTCATGTATAATTTTTAGCCAGGTAATTTACCAGTGAAGTGAATGTTGCTCTCCAGTTGACTTGTGCAAGGGCTTGTCCCTTGCAACTCAACACTCAGCAGATAATCACCTCTGCTCTGGGTTGCTCAATTATCATTTAGACTCCTCACACTCGATGGAAGACTTATGATAAATTACTCAATGTGTTGAGCTGTGGAATTTTGAAATTGTATCCCAGTTGCAAATTAGTGCAATAGTGCAAGGGATATATTGTACGTTCTCCAAAATTTGAGCAAGCTCTATCCTGTTGTGATACCTCCCTTAATGGTTAACCATATAGTCACACTAATACAGGTCAGGTTAACTTTGAAAAATGAAATATGCACCTGTAACCTTTTGTAGACAGGAGCAAAATGTCTGGGGAAGACACTCTCCAAGTGTCAATGAAAGGCAACATGTTGGGCAAATGCTATGGGTGACTTGGTAGCTAATGTTTCGATCTGTAACCCTGTCTACCCCAGACAATCTTCACATGTGCACTGGGCCTATTCTGGAACTTGTGGACTAGCATTGATTTCATGAACTTAAAGCTCCATACAAGGTCATACTTACATCTAATACTGCCATACCAACAGCACTTCCTAATGCATTACCACCAAATGTATTGAAGTGTATAGCAGCTCCCATTACCTTGGCAATCTCTATCAATAATGAAAATGCATTTAGTATTTCTTTTAAAAAAGTAAGTTCTATAAGGCATCTTTCTTCAAAACATTATTGAACAGGTAGGTCACTTTTCTAGGTCAGTTTTTTATGGCCAAAATATTTTTCTACCAATCGAACAATGCCTCATTCAAATTTGAGAGTCAAACTTGCATTTGTCCATTTTTCAAAAAACTGTCTTGCCAACACTTAAACTGCCAAATAAGATGTCTCTTTTTAATGAGTAAATTATTGTCCAGCATTAGGGCAAAATTACAAAAAGAACAGTTACTTGGAGGTTGATACATTCAGGTTAAGCTTCACCTGGAGTAGTGACCACAGCAGCAAGTGGGTATCCATTGCCAATGCTCTTGGCCATTGTCACTAAAAAACATCATTGTAGGGGGAAAAAAAAATGTTTTTATAATTTCTAAATATATATAGCTTTCATCCAACAATATTTTATTTTTTACCAATATCAGGCATAACACCAGCATCTTCAAATCCCCAGAATGTTGTTCCCATACGACCAAATCCTGTCTGCACCTGAGACAGAAATATCATAATCTTAGATTAGCAATTAAGGTCCGTTACTAAAACACTTTTTTCTATTGTTCATTACTTCTGGACTTGGAGGATTAATATGCAGGTAGAGATGTGTTGAGGATTCCAAATTTGCATTGCATTATGCATAATATATTGAACACTGGAGAGGGAGTTTGCCAGGAAGGTTAAATATTGGGAAGAGCATTTCAAAAAAGAGGTAAGATCAAAGTTTTTAAAGACTCTATTCAAGAAGGTATTTAAGGTGTATATCTTCTCAGACAAACCAGCGTTGCAGGAGAAAATTGAGGTAAAAGTTAATTTGTATTGTATTTAAATTTATTTAGGCATGGTAACCAGATCAACTTATATACAGGTTGTTTTACACTGGGATTTGCTTGATCGTGGTATCAAAACACTGGTCTCCTGTTATGATTTTTCTTTGATTATTCAGAATAAATTATTAATGCATTAAATATTGAATAATAACCATATTGTTGTAGCTTACCTCATCTGCAATGCAAACCCCACCACGATCACGGATTAATTTATAAGCTTTTGGCAAGAAACCTTTAGGAAGGTGAACTGAACCACCAACACCCTGAAATAGCAAGGACACAATCATAAAGTTGTATTATTGTTAGTTGTCAACCAGCAGCTCATCAGTATTAATTTTAAATTTTTGTGAGTACCTGGAGTAGTGACATATTTGCATACATGTACATTCACATTCTTTAATTTTAATATATATTTTGGAGTTGAGTAGGTCACTTCAACGAATCATAAAATTCCAGTTTTCACCTGAATGTATTCAGCAAAAAATCCAGCCACCCTGGTGCCACAAGAGTGTACCAGGCAATCTTCCAACTGGTCAGCATAATTATTTGCAGCTTGACACTGTCCTACAGTAATGGAAACAAACAGTTTTCTGGCTAATACATGCAACACATGAACACACATACATTGCAAGAACACTTGATGAACACCCTTTCACATGATGGTATGTTATTTACTACAGCACTGTGATTCAGCCCTCTAGTTATGTGCAATGTCTAGCAGTACATGTATTTAACTTTCTTGCCAGTAGTTCCATTGATTTCATGAGTTTAGCACTTTTATTACTGTAATTAATACGGTAATATATTTTGTTCAATGGCACCATATAATAAAAATCTACTCCTGATTACCTTCTGCACAGTTACATGACCTTGTTGTCTGGTAATGAAAGCAAAAAGTACAGCAATTAAAGAATAATCAAAACACCAAACAAATTCTGGCCACAAAAATTAAACTATATAATTATATAAAAAAAATAACATGTTATAAAAATTACTTAATTCTGGTAATTTCTTTACCTGGGCAATGGAGTTGCGGCAATTGGCACCTCCCCAAATTCCTCTGTAGACATCAGCATTCATTGTCTAAAACATAAACAATATAAACATAGAAAACACATATTGCATTAAATCAAGGAATCCTACTTCCATTATGAGAATTTCATCAAGTTTCTCACAGTAATACCTGGTGAACTCCAAAACCAACTGGATGGTTGTATTTCCATGTTCCAACTGCAGTAACCCCCATCAAATATGGACTGGCTCCATGGTAGCAATTTCTTCATGAAAAAATAAAGTCAAAGGAATTTTTTTAATGGCACAATGCTGAGTGAAGTTATGATTAACATCAATCTCAAGGTGTATGAAGTTTGTTCTAACCATATCCCAGTAATACTGGCCAGCAAAACACCAAGTACTGTACAGGTATCAACAAACACCCTTAAAAAGCCTTATGGTCATACTTTTCTTTTCCTGGGATATTTTGTGCAAATCATTTGATAAAATAAATAATTAAAGGCACTTATTTACCTCAAGGTAATTATATCAAAACTACCAGTGTACATTCTAGCCATAAACATTGCTAAATCATTGGCCTCAGAACCACTATTAACAAAAAAACAAACCTACATTAAGAAGAAATGAAATACATTAAATTAATACTAGACAGTTAAAAAATGGCAATTGTTGTTTTCAACTAATAATTTTAGAATTAAGCCAATACAACCTTAAGATCACCAGGAAACTTGGCTGTCAATTTTTCTGCATATTCATGGATATTTGGATGCATGTAAATTTGGGTTGTATGCCATAGTTTATCAAGTTGTACTTTTACTGCCTCATTGACCTTTCTAAATTAAAAATGGGGAAGAATATAAAAAGTTACTTTGCATCAAAAGAATCACACTACAATCCAGGTTTTTTGGGACAAAAAAAAGAATTTGTAGTTGTAACAACTCTCGTTGTTACTTGTAAAAACTAATTTGTCTTTTCTACTTACGGATGACAATGGCCCACGCCAACTGTGACTATCCCACCAAATAAATCTAGGTACCTCTTGCCATTACTATCCCACAACCATTGCATTTTACCCTGAAACACATATAACGTTTATATAATTTCAAATGTGAAACAATTCTTTTATAATGCAGGCATACACAAACTATTAGATTAAAACCATTACTTGATCATAAAAATTTAATGTCTTCACCAAAATCAATAGTCAAAAATTTTTTTGTATATGGTAACTGTCTATCATTAATTTCCATAAATATATATGTAATATATGTACAAAAGTTGTTAATAATACTTGAATACATAATATAGCAATACATATATAAATATATGTATCTAATAATAATCATAATTTGAAATGACAATAGTTTTTTCATACCTGATGAATTACTGGAGGAGATGTTGGATGGTATACATAATAAGTTGGAGATAATTTTTCTTTTCTGATATTCATTGTTTCTTCAGGTGTTTTTCCCTGTCAAATAATACATATGTACAGTTATATTACCAATTATAAGTCATAAGATAGTTTATCTCCACTAAAAGTATTTATACCTGAAAACCATTTCCAAAGACTACAAAACATTTCTGTAATTTTTCAGTTTCTATGACAAAGCTGTCCATTTTTCTCAAAATTATTACTTACCGTGTATGTTTCTGGTTCAAACTCACAAGCTGGCATCTCAAGAACCTTTTGATAAGCCACAAATCCTTGATAATTAGTAATAAAATTGTGATATATTTTTTAGTTCCACTATAAGTTTAGTTTTACTAATTATACAACATTTCTGATAAAAATCCTGGATAAAAAGAATTCAGGGGCAGGTATGAGCTACAAACAGGTGTCAGGTCATGAAATACAGTCTAGCCAGACTTTAGTCATCTATGGAACAATAAATTCATAATTAATCAATTAGTCATCTACCATGAGAATTTATTATAAAATGTAAAAAGATTGTGTGACCTGGAACATTATGTATTAATTTAGTCACACTACATCAGTGGATCAAGAGAGGAGGGTAGGGGGCAAGGCTTCTCTAACTCCATTGTTTGTAGGAAATTTTGAGATTGTCAGTAATGTTATAGCTGTAGGGATCATTCATTTGTTACAGTTTGTCATCTCATTGTCATACCATGAGATGAGAAACTATAACCAAACGTAGTGAACTAGTGTTATGAGAATTAAACAGATTAGTGATCACTGCAAAATTTAGAGAAAAAAACTTAGGGGCAAAATCCTCTTGGAAGTGCAACCCACTGGAATAATGCATTGGAAAATTAAAAAAAAAAATTGGCCCTATCTACCAGAGTTGTCCCACAACACCAGTGCACTCTGTTAATCAATGCATTCTAGCAATATAAACTGTCCACATTTGTTAGTAGGAGACTGAATAAATCTTCCAAGTGGGTGGGGCAGTGACCCAGAGCGTCATGCGGGAATCACCAGAAACGTCTGGCCCCCAGTCATTACTTGTTGTTTTCATAAGCCAAGCTGGCCCCAGTTCAGCCAGACTGACTGGCTGAATCACAATCATATGACTGCTGTAAAAATGCAATCATGATGAAATTGAAAGGCAAATTAGGTTTAGTTTTGTAAGCATTAACCTTAAACGCTGAACTTAAACCTCTGTCTTCATGTATATCGATAACTTGCACTATCTCATTAAATATTGTATCCCAATTTGTGTGGATAATGTACAGTATTTACGTACATGATTCAGTACTTTAATGTTCTAATCTATGAAATGACTTTAACTCAGGAATTAAAAACTTTTGAGATCAAATTAAAAAATCTCGCAAACAGATTTTAAAGACGCCGATGCGCGAATAAAAAGCATAAGCATTTTAATCATCAAGGGCTCTGCAGGAATTCTTACTCTAACTAATTTGCTTATTACTGAGCTAGCAACATGATTCTTACATAATGTTGCAATTTTCTACCTTGCAAGCAGAACTGCTCTCTACTTACCTGTCCCGATGTACTTTTTAACTAGACTTATGACCGTTCGTGAGCTCCTAAATAATTGCGCAGATCTAAACATTTTGCAAAACGATTTAAGCAACTGAACTTTTCTTCGCAATCTAAGGCCCAACAATTCGCAAATTATTAATGTAAATAATTCCAGAACAACGTGCAGAGGACATCGTAAGGAAAACGAGAAGATTACCAAGCAACCATTAAGTATCCCAGTTGTTCCTGTGATCCAATATTTTCTGGATGATGTCCTGGATGTCCTAAACAAGGAAAACCTGCGCCCTAACAGTTCCCGGAATTTAAATGCTTAATTTAAAATGATTCTGGAAGAGTTTCATATATTAAGCTGCACTCAAATAACCAATTTTAAGTGCTTTTGGGAAACTAGAAATCATTTAAAGAAGAATGGAACCAATTTTGAATTTCTACTTCGATAAAAGGAGTAATGAAAAGAAGAAAATGAAGAAACATTAACTTAGATTATTTTGTGGTATTTGAAAATGACTCAGAGGATAACTGGGTAGACCGGGATAATTAGTTAGCAACATTACCGTTCCTATACTTCCCTGTAATCCCTATTCTCCTGGTGTCCAAATGTACAGAGCAACAAAGTAAGATACCAACAAACTGCGTCGTATACATTCTACTTCAACACCTATGCAAGAGTTGAATATTTTCAAAAACGAGTCTGGACGACTTTGGTTCCGCAAGTTGTCCCCAAATGAAGATGGGTTGGTGCTTTTTTAATCAATCGATTAAATATAAATGAAAACAGTCATGCTTAGTGGCGCCAAGTTTGAATTCGTAAATCTGGAGCAGGCTTATCCTTAAACTAGTCACAGAAATAAGTTAATACAGAGGACAATTAAAGAAAAAAAAGTACAGTATTGAGAGTGATAGGTGCCATTTGGTGGTTTTGAACGAATAAATTCTAAATTAAAAGTAAGTGCTGTAAAGTTCAGGAACTTTATTATGTTATTTTTCCAGAATATTGCTTACCATTTCACAGTGTATGTCTAGCACCTTGGAGTCCATTAGGCGTAGCGTTCGTTTTACGCAGTTGGCATTCAATAGTTCAGGAGATGCATTTGTTGCTGGAGATCAACATGGGAATATCTTTGTTTTTTACCTTAGTCGGAATATGTAAGTTTTTTCATCATAAAATCATATGTTTCTAGTGAGGTGTATAAGCCATTAAACCTCTCACTGGATGACGGTCATATAGGAAAATTTATGATTTAATCAAATGACCCAAATCAGGATGGAGCTTTAGTAGCTATATACACTGAGATGTTATGATATAGCATAATCTATATAATTGTCACAGCAGATATAATGTTAAGGTAACTAGTAAGACCACTAATGTTGAGCAATAAACATAAGGGCAGACTGTGGAACTATTCACCTGATTCACAATGAGGAAACATAAGGTAAGATATCAAAGTAGATGGGTCATATCTAACATTTTGCATGTGAAGAGTTAAAGTTTGCTGGTTGGCATCATCATTTCTGCTAACTGTTATGTTTTTCATTCTCAGCTAAGGCATTCTGAAATCCTCATCAGCATCTAATATGCTGTTCTAACTAACCTTGTGCATGTTAATGAGATAGTATTAGAACCAATACAAGCTGGTATGATATCAAACAGGGATGGTTAGGTCTGCTACCACTTCACTAACAGGGACAAGAAGTACAATTAATTACAGAAAACAATTTGCATGCTGATCAGGGATATTAGAGATTTATATCCACCCTTTGAGAACAATGGTTCTCAATTGTTTCAAAGAAGAATTGTTTGTAAAATACTTTACTTTGTAATCATTGTAGTGAATATGTCTTCTTACTTTTGCAGATTTACTTTGGTAGCAAAGAATGGGTTTCCTTGTACAGCTTTGGCATTTTCCTTGTGCAGAAAAAATGAGGTATTAGTTGCTTCTGGAGATTGCTCTCTTCGATGCTATGATACAGGTAAATATTGTAAACTACTAGACCATATTATAATTTTGATAAGATACTAGTTAGTAATGGCATTTTGATGAGACATTAGTAATAGCATTGCAGACATGCCATTATTGGATTATAACAACATGGGCCACACAACCAACAGCCAATCACATTATCATGTTGTTGCTCACTTTTTGTATAATCATGGTATTAATTGAGCCAGTTTACCATATATATTATTAATGTTTTACAACAATAAAGCTATTGAATGTATTATCCTGATGTGTCTGATATATGACTTTTTGCAGAAAGAAAGGAGTTGGTTAGTTGGATGAAAGATCAAGAATCTTCCATTTGTGCCATATCCATTCATGCTTCAGGAAGACATGCATTGACAACAGCCAATGAAATTGCTCAGATTTGGGATCTAGATACATTTACAAAAAAAAAGACCTTAAATGGGGCACAGACAGTTGGTATACAGCAGGTAAAATTTTTGTTGAATTTTATCTCCCAAGTTGATAACTATGGCTCAATACCAGTAATACATACTATGCATACCATTAATCAGCAGACCAACTAACCAATGTTAATTTAGGTATATCTCTACAAGTGAAATATAAACAATGTTTGTACTTTAATGTAGTATCAACAATACTTTGCAACGTGTGATTTTTCTTCAGTTATACCTGTCTAGATCTTCCCATACATCAACTCATCTACTTACCCAACTCCCAACCACTTAATCAGTACCCAACCACCCATCTACTCATGTTCCTTTCTACCAACCCATTCACCTACATACCCCACCCATCTATCCACCATCTCTTCCTCCCACATATCCATGTACTTCCCCATGTATGGACCCATGTATGCACCCACCCACCTAGTCTTCCTTTTGAGCACCTGCTCATCCAAGTATGCACTTACCTCCCTTGAAAATCCTCACCAACTCATCTATTCAAGCACCCGAAGACCTGGTTACCCAAGCAGGAACCCGACCACCCCTTCCAATCAAGCACCTGCTCATCCAAGCATACACCCACCTCCTCCTAGCAAGTGCTCACCCACCCATCTATTGAACGACCTACCACTCGTAAGCATCCACCTCTCGTGCATAACTTCACCTTAATGGTTCTACACACGAGTTCACTTGCTCACCAACTTACCTATTTATATCCCACCAATCTATTATTGACCCATCCACTCATCTCTCCATCCACCTATCAATACACCCGCCCATCCATCATTCTGCTGACCAAACCATCAATCCACCTGTCCCCTGACCCCCAGTCATTCCAACCACTAGTGAAGCAGAATGGCACATTGTTTAATTTTCTAATTCCATCGTCCCCCCTTAAATTTTCCAGGTATTCTTTCTACCACTGAGCAACACAATTATATCATGTTTTAAAGATGACAGCATTTTTGCATGGGACTTTGAAAGTCTGGTTTGTAAATATCAGCTGCCTTTACCAGAGGGTCCTTTGCCCCACTATCGAGCCTTTGCCACACCAAGAGATGGAAGGTTGCTTGCTGCTGGAGGAAGGTATAGATTGTTTAATGGTGATAAGATAGCCAAATATTTCCTCTACAAGACTCAAACTGACAATGTTTTTAACCTCTATTACGATTAATCACCACAGCTGAATTTAAAGGGACTTTTATTGGAAGACAAATATTTTTTTGGCAGTTATGACAAATCTTTCCAAGAAATAAAACTGTAGAGATTGTAAGTTTGAACCATGGTCCTGGGGAGGTACTCAGGCAGGTCCTGACAAGGCGTAGCAATTGTGGGAGAGGATGAGACAGATGTGAAAATATCATAAAACAACAAAGTTACATGTTTCAGAAAGCTGGCAGCCTGGGAAATATGATAAGAAACAGAATACATGTAGGAAAACTTAACAGGCTAGAAATGCGTGGATATAAGTGGATGATATTAGAATTAAAAGTGAAGATTTAAAGATAAAATGAATTGATGGTAGAGGCAGAGTCACCCAGAGAGATTGTTGGTTATGAATAAGATGTTCCTGGTGATTTATCTTGTAGATCACATTTCCTGCACATCTGGACATTGGAATCTAAAAAACTATTAAGAATTATTGACCTTCCAACTAAAGTTAGAATGGTAAAACAACTGGGATTTCTGGCAGACAGTTTTGATGGTGGATCAAGCCAGGTACATGCTGACACTGCGGTATTACTACATATTCTAATTGAGTCCAGAGTGACCCAATACCGTACAATAGCTGAATGTGAAAGCTAAGTGGATGAAACATACTGTACCATTTGTGCCTTCCCTCAATTAACCCATTTCTGCGTCCTGTTGCCATTTGGCTTCATATTAATTTTACTCAGGCTAACTCCAGACAATTTTACTCAAGCTAGAGCCTGACGATTTTACTCAAGCTAGAGCCTGACAATTTTACTCAAGCTAGAGCCTGACGATTTTACTCAAGCTAGAGCCTGACGATTTTACTCAAGCTAGAGCCTGACAATTTTACTCAAGCTAGAGCCTGAC
>JBAHVQ010000203.1:443934-458622 GCA_036872915.1 Nanipora kamurai
ATTTTACTCAAGCTAGAGCCTGACGATTTTACTCAAGCTAGAGCCTGACAATTTTACTCAAGCTAGAGCCTGACAATTTTACTCGTCAAAGGGAGGCCTCCTCAAAACCTGACCGGTAAAGCCCTGTGGCCAAAGAATTTGTCAACGTCCATATTTCTGTGAGTGACGGAGGCCTTCAATTAGATCTGCTGAGCTTGTCAAACGAGAAACTTTTTGCAGGAGTTTTTTTCGCAATCGAAGTAACTTGAAGCCATGAAGGTTATGTCACCACGAGACGTATTTTCTGACAAATTGTTTAACTACCAATCGTTTTATGCTTTGTTCTACTGGTGGCTGGAGCCCATGTCTTAATTTTTGTTTCAGACAGTTGGCATTCTATCGCAAGATGGTATCATTCGCTTTGTAAACATCCATAACTGTAAACTAGTTTTTGAAGTGGGTTCTCACGAACAGGTTAGTGCTTTGTATGGAGACTATTTCGTTTCACAGCACTTTTTGTAATGGAGATGCTGCATCCATCCTGATGATGAATATTGGGTTACTTTTAGTACATCTCTTTACCATCTCTAACGGTGCTACTAAAGGCGAACATGAGCAAGCAGTTTTTCTGGCAACGTTTTGGACAGTAGATTGATGTTGTCAATGGAAAACATTGAGACGACTGTCTGACGTCATCGTAACAAGTGTTACTGCAAAGTACAATAAATGGTTTGAACCTGGGAGAATCGCGACATGTTTGTGGAAGTTGATCGTCCAGGTTGGTGTAGTCTTGAGAAAGACTGTTGGTAGAAGTGACTGACGTTTCGACAGCCTTAGCAGCGGTCATCTTCAGAGTCAAAAGGCCCTTTTGTCAGTCACTTCTATCAACAGTCTTTCTCAAGACAACACTAACCTGCACAAACATGTCAAGTGTTACTACACACTGATGTCATTACAGCAATCTAGCGACGGTCGAATGCCACTGTTAACCTGAACCATTTGGCCATCCGCAAATATTTTACGAAACTTTCTTCCAGTTTTTGTTCCCATGTTTACATATAAATTGTTATATAACGTCACTAAACTTGTTTAAAGCCGTTATCTAAATTGATACGCAATGGTTTGTGTAATGCCCGTCTGATACCTTTCCCAAACATGCTATTTTCCAGAGGATCAACTCTTTCCGTCTCAGTTCTAATGGTTCAGACATGGCTTGTATCATGGACAGTGGATGTATTAATTTATACAGCATACCGGCATTAACAAGCCATTTAAAACAAGTTAGTAGAAAAGTCTTAGTGGAGTGTCAGTCTTTAAACTGTAGATTTTACGGAAAATAACAATAGTTCTGGAAATCGCTGAAATCTAATGGAGTTTATTGCAAGTATTAAGTAGTCAAATTGAACAGTTTAGTACTATTTTTAATTTATTTACAACACCATAAAAAGTTTTCTAAACAGCTGATTTTCCCGGGTGTTCTGTATTGACTGTCGATTAAACTTAGAATATAATGAGACGATCAGCGAATGTTCGTCAGACTCATGATCTCAGAAGAACGATTCCTGAGCCCTAGACGGGAATCGAACCCGCAACCTTCTGATGACCGGTGAGACGCTCTAACCATTACCAAGACTCAGACGGTGAGCTAGGGTGCAGGTTCGGCATATTTGCTGCCTAAGCGGGAGCTGCGATATGTTTGGTTCCCGTCTAGGGTTCAGAAATCGTTTTTGAGAGATGAGTTTGTGATATCACGAGCTTGATGAACGTTCTCTGGTCGTCTGATATTCTCCAAGCTACCACATGAACAACTTTTATGTTCCACTTTCAATGTTAAAATATACTATGGCTGCATAATCCGTGTCACTCCAGGTATACCTTAAAAAGAGTGTAATTTCGTACTCGTTAAAGCGGAGGTTAGCTGCTAAGTGGCTGGCTTTTTTTCAGTTTATTTTTTTACAGATATTGTA
This sequence comes from Nanipora kamurai, assembly GCA_036872915.1. NCBI lineage: Eukaryota > Metazoa > Cnidaria > Anthozoa > Scleralcyonacea > Helioporidae > Nanipora > Nanipora kamurai. The sequence continues at coordinate 445,881 of JBAHVQ010000203.1, forward strand.
CGCTATCAGACAATTTACTTCTATCAAGAAGTATTTGTCGAGTAGTTTGATTCATTTAGGCTCCAGCCCCGATTTTCAAGACTTTAGTGGATGATCGGTTTCGTAAGAAGAATGGGGATTCAGTTGTTCAGTCAATGTTAATGGAAAATTCAAAGTACAGTCAAAGAAACGCTTCTTCATCAAGACGAAAGACAGCTGCTAAGCCCACCTGGTTGAAGCCTTCAGAATCGACCACTCCTGAAGAACAGGTACTTTAGCACAAAAATATGTTATTGAAACCAAGCGTTCGTGTAAAAGACTAGCATTGAATAAAATGTATTTAATCAATAAGAAAGACTATGGAATGTGTACCATCGGAACTTCATTGAGAAGACTAATTTGCAGAAGGTTTTTGTGCCATTGGTTTTTGGCTCTAACATCAATTGGTGTATGATCCTCATTGATGTACCATCACTAAACTTTTAACCATAAGCTTGAAGACAAAGACCTTCGTTTTTCACTTTTTACTAGAGCTCAGCAAAAGACGGTTTAAGCTACAGCAGGTTACAAGCCATACTGAAAGGATACGGAGAATACCCTGCGAAATACAGGTTTTTGTTACCTTCGGGTTTCTTTTCTGGTGAATGAAGAACTATATTCTAGCCTTATCCACCTTTTTCATAAAGATGGCGGCCTTTACGGAAAGGAGGCTCGTCGGTCGAAACAAATTCAGAAAAATTTGTTACATGGCCGCCGGCGAGAAAATCTCTGGCATTGGACACATAAATAACTGTGAAATATGCTGAAAAGCTGACGGACATTTAAGAGCTTTTGCTGAATGTTTTTGACCCACGAACATCATTTCCTTGCAGCCCAACATGAAAAAGGTCTGTAGCTTGTTTTTGTACGTTATGCTTCTTCTTTAACCTTGTTTTCAAACAAAGGTTTCTTTACATTCTCAAGAATGTTCATATGGCGATCCCTTCTTCAACTTCCTGAAAATCACGCCGCCTTCTGTAGCCTGGTGGACAAAGGAACACATTCAGCTTACGTAAGACTTCATGAAGACTATCCGATCAAGAGTAGAAAGTTGTTACGTGTGTTGCAGAGGTACACTATTGAAATAATCTTATTTTCCTTCGCTTGTCGTTCGTTCCTTCCCTTTTTCTTTCTTTTTTTTATTACTTTTTTCTTCGTTCGTTCCTTTCTTACTTCCTTCCTTTCTTCCTTTCTTCCTTTCTTCCTTCCTTCCTTCCTCCCTTCCTTCCTTCCTCCCATTCTTTCTTCCCTCTTTCCTTCCTTCCTTCTCTTCCTCCTTTTTTCCTTCCTTCCTTTCTTCCTTCCTTCTTTCTTTCTTCCTTCCTTCCTTCTTTCTTTCCTTTCTTCCTTTCTTTCTTCCTTTCTTCCTTCCTTCTTTCCTTTCTTCCTTTCTTCCTTCCTTTCTTCCTTCTGTTCTTCCTTCTTTCCTTCCTTTCATTCTTCCTTCCTTCTTTCCTTCCTTTCTTCCTTCCTTCTATCCTTCCATCCTTCCTACCTTCCTTTCCTCCTTCCGTCCTTCCTTCCTTCCTTTCCTCCTTCCTTCCATTCTTTCTTTCGTCTTTCTTCCCTTCCTTCGTCTCTTCCCTTCCTTCGTCTCTTCCTTACTCTCAGCTTGTCTAATCGTACCACCCCTTTAAACATTTTCTACTTCGTTCAAAACTGCCTTTGCAATTCTGTTTTTACTATTCCAAAATCATCTACCAGAATCCTGTCTGCCTTGGCTCACTGGTCTGCTGTATTTGGAGAAACCCACTACCTTCCTCTCATGGTTTTTCCTTATGTAAAACTGTTCCAGAACAATCAGCTTATTTGTTTTGAAGTTATTTCCACAGTCCTCGGTAAGAGCCAAGCCTAACTTTAGTCTGTCTCTATACTCTCGTCATTACTCATTTATTAAAACAAACTTAGCTTTTAGGATACTATGAGATGAACGGTGGAGAGCTACCGAGGTATTCCATCGTCAAGTTACTTTTGCACTTTATTCGCTATCTTGCAGTGAACTGGTGTCAAAATTGGTATGAATTCTTCCCCAACCCGCCAATCAATCTTCTCAGCATGGTGGAAAATCTTCTCGTACACCATGACAAAAATTTATTAAAACATCTTGCGGAACATGGGGTGGTGTCACAGGTATGTTCACGGTCCGAAAGTTCCTCACCCCTTATACCTCTCTTACCCAAAACGTATATATCCCCAAGTTTGTTTTACATTGCTCAATTCAGAGCTTGCTTTATGTAAATGTTTTAACTCTTCGAATTCCAGACCTACTGCTGGCCAGTCTTAGAAACGCTATTCTCCGAAGTTCTTACAAAAGAAGAATGGCTGCGGACCTGGGATCATATCTTCACCAATCACCCATCATTTTTGTTGTTTCTTGTTGTGGGGTACCTCATTTGTTCAAGAAAAGTTCTCATGCAATGTACCGCCAAGGAAGACTTCGAAGTAAGCCCACTTGTTTGTGAAATGTAGTATTTTCTTTAATCCAAATGTCGTTTTTTTTTTTAAAAAAAAGACATTTTCTGCTGGTTTATTGGACATAGATTCTGGTGCAGGTTAGTCAATTGTTATTTCTCTGTAACCATTGCTTCACTTCCTAGTATTTTGTTCACCATCGCAATGCATGCGACATTTCGGCCGTGATCCAGGAAGCTTATCATCTTCAGAATTCCACCCCCTCTGACATCCATCCTGGAAAAATGCTGGAACCTTTTACACCTTTAACCAAAGGACAGTATCCCGTGTTCAATAAATATCCCAAATTTATCGTAGACTACCAGGTAAGAGATTAATTAACCGCGTTAAGTAACCTAAAATGGATTATTGCTTGTGTTCGTTAATATCTTTTTAAACAATTTTGGAATTTTGTAATCATGTAATATCCTGAAAATACCAATGGGCCATCATAACAATAATATATTATAGGTCTGGAGACGACGTTTTACTTTAGTTTGAATACTCACTGATTACCTGTTTTCTCACAATCTCCCTTTTGTACTTTTTTTGTTAGGTTCAAGAAAGAGAAAGATTACGACAAGAAGAGTTAGAATACCTTCAACAAAGGTAAGATTAATGTCTTACTACATTGTATTAAACAAGGTTGTTCGGTAAAATGATGTGATCTTCACCGAGGTATTAAGATAAGATCAAATGTAGAGGGGAACCAACAGCAATGGATACATAAAATACGGTTCGTATATCTGAGTGTGCGGGCGTTCAAACTTTGAGTTTCTTTAGTACCCAGTTACATGTCCTGATTGAAGTATATTTTCTCTGTGTCTATCTTTAAACAGGCAACTTGCTGTTGAGTTAAAAAAGCAAGCCGAGCAAAGAAAACAGGAAGAAGAAGCGTTTTATCGCAATCAGGACCTGATGATGGAAGCAGAGAAACAAAGAAGAGATCTCATCCTATTGGAAGAGCAAAAACTGGCGGATCAACGAGTCAGGTAGTAATACTTTTGTAAATCGATTGTGTTTGGATATTAGCGCCAAGTAACCAGACAGCCAAATGATTATGACAATAAAATTGACGCATCGGGACCAGTTTTTATAGGATCGCTTGTTTTGCAACATTCTTTAGCATTTTGGATTTCTATTACTTGCGAAGGAAAGATTTTAAGTCTGGTACGATAGTACTATACCAAATCTAGGTATATAGACTTTCATTCCTACACATGCGCTTAAATCGTACTGTAGATAATCAAAAGGTTTGGGGAAACTGCGGGAACTTAAGAACACTCCGACAAAGTCACGTAAGTCACTCCGACGAAGGGCCTTCGCTCGAAGCGTCAGTTTAACCATTCTTAAATTTTGAGTTTTGAGTCTTAAGCTTTGATTATCTACAAGCTGTTCAATACTGCCGACGGAGCACTCTACTTTTATATCATTGCTTAAATCGCACTGCTTGTTTCAAAAGGTTACAAGCGATGAAACGTGAAGTTCATTCTCGTGAGCTACAGTTGTTGGATGCCGTGAGGAGAAAGTACATACATAATCAGAGTAAAATAAAGGAAGCTGAATTAAAGCGAATGGACGACGAAATACAGCGCAAGGTAACTGGAAAAATGTAGTGTTCTCTCAGTATGAGCAGGCAGTAGTCTTGGTTTATTGTGAGCAGTCGGAATAGTTATTGCGGCGAAGTGGCACTGGTCTGAGAGGGGTTGGGGACAAACTACACAAATATGCCAACTGGAAAAATGGCGATTGGAAAAATCGTACACGAAAGTCGGATGTTTGAGAGTTGGACTGAATAGAGTTAACCTGGTGGCTTTAATGTGGTAGGAGCTGGCAAGGATATGTTTTAGTTGGTTAATCAATTTGTTTGCTCGGTTAAATTTGGTTTGTATTTGTATTTTAATAGTGAATTGTTATCTTAGACACTTAAAAGCTTAGTTGTTTGTTTGTTTATCTGTTTATTTATTTAGGCAATGCTACGGGAACAGGAAACGCGAGCTGCTCTTGACGACATTGAGATAAAAAATCTAGAACTTCAAGTGCAAAAAGAAACCCTTCAACACGTATGTTTTACTGTAGTAAAAGATGTCATAAAAGCTTGTCCGATTAATTCACGTTTAATAACTTTTTCCCATTAAATGATCTTCTGTTGTTGCGTTGAAACCAGGAATTAGCGAAGGACGAGGTGAAGTCAACATTCCAACTGAAAGCCGATTTTGAAACGCAGCAACGTCAGAAAGAATTAGAAGATGAATTTTTTCGACGAACAACTGAAATGAGAGATGAGGCAGATTTGGATCATATTAGGGTACAAAATTAGGGCACACGCTATCTTTCCAGGACCACCAGTTATTGGTATAATGTAATTCAAACAGTTACTTGAGTATGGCCCGTGGTGGTACACTTATTATTGCACTGTGGATTTTTTCTGGTTTGTTTGCTGTTTGACAGTGTTAGTGTTCATCGTAACTTTATTATTCACAGGAAAAGAGTATTCAGTTAGGACAAGCACAACAGAGAAACGAAAATCTAGAAACACTGAATGATCTTGAGCTAAAAAAGAGGCTGGACAATCTTGAAACTGAGCTGAGGCAAACTCAGGTACACTGGTAAATTTAGTACCTAATAACTGCATATTTAAAAACTTTCAACACGTAAGCACGCCAATTTAAAATGGTGTAAGTTTTGGCTTTATACTATCTAATTCATGAATTATCCATTTAATCTACTTCCTATAGGTGACAAAGCGTATATTGGAGAATAAATCTGTGGAAAGAGACATCGAGAACCTAATGCAAAATGTTAAATCTAAAGAGGTCAGTAAATTGTGTCTCTGCTATTTAAATTTAAGACTAAAAATCGACAAACGCGTAAATCTTTTCGAAATTAACGCAGTAAACCGTTCTAAAAGCAATGCATGCGGTGCCTCATCTTTGATTCGCAATAAAATACTGTGTTTCAGTAATGTACGACGGTCTTCAATTTATTCACCTGTTGAAATGGTCAGCTATAACTGTGAAGACTGGTCTGTATTTCAAAACTGCGAACTGTATGTGGAATACATTAGAGAATATGAAAAGAACGTATTTTCCCATTGATTTATCTTTTTTAAGAAGTACTCCGTCTTTTTTTGAAGTATTTTGTACGTTTTTATCTAACTACAGGACGATATGGCTGTGAAAATGAGTGCCGAATTAGCGAGACAAAAACGACTTGCTGCCATGGCTGAGGATCGACGAATACAGCTGCTGAAACCACAATCAAACGAGGAGAGCCCGTCGGTATCTCAAGAATCCGATGACATGTTCGGTAGGGGACTTCTAAGTGACCACTTGCAGCCTTAATACCCAAAATGTCAAAAATGTCAATTAGCACAGGGAGTCCTTCTTACTGACTTGCGGAAATTAACCCTTTGCTTCCCATGGGGAAGCAAACTTCATACTTTGATTGTATTTGTGTTATTTGGCTCCTTTCTTAGCAAAGTCGTTAGGAAAAAAAATTGAAAAAACAAAATTGGGAAGCAAAGGGTTAACTCTGATAACTGCAGGCAAACTAGGGCGAATAAAGTCAAGCCAGGCGGAGAGAAGACGACGAGACATGTGTAAAGGTCGTCTTGTCTCCCCCTGGCTTGACTTCATTCGCTCCAGTTTGCCTGCAACTGTCAGAGTTAACTTCTCAAAGTTCATAAGCGGGCTCCCTGTTGATTAGTTAGCAAATAGCTTCTGAACGTATTTCGGCTTGTCTTTGAGGTATAGGAGGAAATTTCTATTCGGGGGTGTCAGGGTAGAATATCACCTGTATGGCAGGTTTTTTGACGTTTGTGGTAGCAATGAAGAGTGGAATCGCGGAACACCCCTTTCGCTACGTCACTGCCTAGTATAGAACAAGGGGTTATACGAAGCCCAAGTAGCTTTTCCGGTATATTTTCAGGTTCAAATTACTTCTCCAGACATACTGCGAAAGACTGGCGTGTAGGTCAACCCTTCTAAGCAAAGAAAAAAATCGCTTCGGTCACCAGGAAGAAATGCGGAATATTATGATCGACCCCATTGCGACGGATGGGGTCGTATACAACCCCTCCGTAGAACAAAGAACAAACAGAAAAGAAAATTCGGGAGTAAAAGGGTTATCTCCGCATTCATTTTTTAGAGCACATGCGTGAAGCAAGAGAGGAGAAACCGATGGCTAATAACGGCGAAAGTGGAAGTAATGGTACAGTAACACCTGAAAATATTAAAGGTTAGTCTATAGCAAGGTAATTCTTTAAAAAGAATGTAAGGTGCAACGCCAAGTTGCTGATTTTTTGTTACTTGAGAAACAACTGACATCTTTATCAGTCATGTTTTCTTGGACGGAACCTAAAAATTTCTCTTCTCAAAAACCCTTGGCCATATTTCACAAAATAATAAATTACGCGCTCAACCTTAGCGGTAATCCACTAATCCTGGACTAGTAAAAAAATTAAAGCCACTAGTCACAGGACTAGTAACTATTTTGTACTTTGTAATGTTCAATAAAAGATAAAAACATAATCATGGTGTCCTGTGACTGTTGTTTGAACGCTTTTCTTCACAAACGTTCCGAAAACAACAATCGTGAAAAGGCCGAGAAGACTGAATAAGGCGAGGACTGGGATTTTCTCTGGGCTAGTAAACGTTCAGCTCTACTAGTTCCCGGACCAACGATTAAAAAAGTTAAGTTCAAGCACTGAAAAGCTGTTGTAATTTAAACCATGTGAATTCCTAGGTCCATCCTTGGACAGACAGAGGGCAACCTTTGAAAAACGTGAAATGGAATTAATGGCCGACGTCAGAGATCTTCGTCGCAAACTCGCAGAAAGGTTAACTAGACCATCAAAACTTTCTTATCCCGAAATGGAAGATGCCAACCGTGACAAGTGAAACGGCGTTTTGACGGATGAGCCAAGAAATCAAATGATTTCACGGTATAAATTTGTTGAATGTTCACGTTGCTTGACATTTATTGTACAATAATATAAAAGAGCCGTGTATTTGTTATGATCGTGATTTAAATTATATTTTTCGATAGCTCACACCTTTTCTTTCAAGCGAGACCAGGTGCTAAAGCTTTCATATGAAAATTAAATTTAATTCAAATGAATTTTATATGCAAATTTAAACACCAGGTCTTGTTTGTAATTCGGACTCAGTCTCTTTGACCTGAAAGATGACATGCCGTCCGAAACGTCAGACGTAAGTACAGCTTAAATATAGACCTCTTTAATAAAGGCAGCCATTTTAAACATTCCTATACATGCATCTAAATTAGGCTAAAGTTGCTTAATACCGATTTTCACTAAAGCATTATCTAATAATTGACTGAGAAGATCTACCATAAAAAGGCTTTTATCAAGTACAAGCAAGAACTTTTTTTGGCCAAAAACACCGTCTTTGATTTCGAATTATATCTATAATACAATCTCTATCGTATGCACTAGAGCAATATACGCTGATTTCTATCGTGACAAATATTAATAGTGCAGAAATGCAAGTATACTGTAAGAGCCAAGAGTTTGCATTGTAGCTGGTAAATCTTTAATTTTGTTGATGACAAGAATGACGTTACGTGAGAACTATGAATGTACACATACAAAGCGACGTTTACGATGTTTCTTGAATTTAATAAAAAGACCAATAATTTTCAGCTTGGTATTCCATAGCGTCGCACAAGAATGAAAACGAACATTTAATTTGTTGCAACCGTGTAACGAGGCCGACGATATGCTGAGCTGAAATTGTTGGTATTTGTTACCGAACTGAAAGAAAATGGAGTTTTTCTCAACAACTTTTGTATTTTGCATACATTGTCGCCATTTTAAGATAGTATGTTATCGCAGTCAGCGTTTCATCTAGAGCATGACATCCAGGGAATAAATAATTATAGTTTATATGGCTATTCTGGGTTTTTGTTGCCTTTTTTGTAGTCGATTAATGCGTTAGAAAAACGAACGCTTAACACTATCCGTCATGAATAGATTGTAATAACTTCACGTCCGCCGCCCCTAACTAATAGGACTCTTTTTAACCCATCGGTCATCACTTCCACGAATTCCATAACTGGAGATTGGTTAGGGAAAATTTGTCACTATAGTACGGACTGTCGATGTAAGAAGAGAAAAAAATAACGTTTATATGAAACAGTGGATGTCGCAACAATTATAGCTACACTCTATTTAAACTGTTGCCAAGCTACTTTCCTTGATGAAGAAACAGTACGAAATCTAAGAAACAAGCGACCGTGAGCTTTAAATAGCTAATTCAGGAATAATGTCGGTGCTTTGTACCTCCAGTAACAATTATCCACGCAAGGTCATGCATGCCAGTTGGTGCTTTGGTAAGAAATTGGTTACCCAGAAATACAACAGAATAATCGCTAAGTAAACAATCCTAAAATGCAGTGACACGGATGCACCTTTATTTGGAACGGGTAACCAAATCAGTGACGAGGCTGGTAGCCAGAAACCCTCATTCAATAATATCTTAATAAAAAAAACATTGATAGCAATGCAATAACTTACAACTTCCAGGAAACCAAGTTTAACCCTTTCCCTACCGGGAGATTTTCCCCTTGACGAGTAAAATAGTAGACTACATCCTTGCTGTGGAAAGAATTAAAACTAATTCTTTTTGTATTATTACCTAGTCGAATTTTTTTACACTGTTCTGTGAAAAGGATACAGTGGTAGTCGCCTGTCTCGTGTTTTGCAGGAGGTGGTAAATTGAGTAGTAGTAGCTGTGCTTCGGATGATTTCTCCTTAATTAATTTGTTTAACTTGACAGCATTGTCCATACGACGTAGGTTTATTTGGCTCCTAAATAAATACAAAAACGAGGAATATCTGTTGATTCGGAAGTTAAATCAAAGTCAAGTTAGAAATAAAACTTTGTCATTTAACGTGGGACATGGTAAAGCACTTACGGATGATCTCCGACGTTACCAGTAGTGTCTTGGTCGGCTCCCTCAGTTGGAGGAGCAGCTGTGATGGAAATACTTGGTACCGGTGTCTCTGGTATCTTGGCACCTGTAGAATGACTTTTAGGCTTGTGATGGGTCTCGACGAGTGCTTGAATCTACAAGGTAAGAATCCTTTTAAATTTAATTTCGACAGTTATTCCCTTGTTTTTAGATGACTTTCATGCCACTGGCTCTTCAAATTTACCTCCTTTCTGCTCTCTTTTCTCGTTAATCGCATCTGGCGTAGCATTTTGCTTCTTTGTTCCATGACCAATGTTCTTTCGTACGTGTAAGCTTCAATGTCCGTGTCCACCTGCAAGCCAACGAAGGAAAAGTCGTAAGTAACATTTAATTCAGTGCTACCTGCACTTTATTTTTGATCTGTACAACTATAAAAGTAATACACATAGCATGACCGGACAAACAATATGAGAACGTACAGAGACAGTCGTAGCGAATCACCCATATTTTGCATGCGTTAATCGAAAATTGCTGGTAATATGAATGCATCTAAGTGACAAAGCTTACCAACTATTTTGAAGATACAGGTTATTTTGGCCGAATACGTCAAAGTAAAACTTGTGTAAATCAGAAACTGTCATGTCATTACCTTAACCCTTTAAAGCCCAGGGCTCATCCCTGTGACGAATAGAATCGCCCAGCGCTCGTTAGAGTAAAATACTAAAGTGTTCCCTTGCCCTTTGATGGGTTAAAGTAATTTGCTGGGCACTTATTTTCATCTTTAAACTCCGTATCCGATTTGGAACTGGAAATTACCCCTCATTTAATATTTTTGTTTACACCTCATGAATTATAGATTACTATAATTGTAATTCTAGTATTATTAATTTTACCATACGTTCTATAGGTCAGTACATTTAATATAAGTAGTACTGCCCAGCAAATTGCGCGAAACATCGCCATATCGATTATAAGTCAAAACCAAAGAAGACCATAAGAATCAAAAATGTATTTAATAATTAACGTTTCGTCGTTACGTGCAACATCATCAGAGTGACAGTATATGACATTACAGTGAGATGATCTAACTCTTCTCTCACCTCTTTGTTATTCTTTTCTACCTCCTGAATGCTTGTAAATAGATTTTACTTGTCATATTTATATATCTCATTGTAATGTTATATACTGTCACTATAATGATGTTGCGCGTAGCGACGAAACATTAGTTATTAAATATTTGGTTTTGATTTATAATCAACATGGCGATATTTCGCACAATTTGCTGGGCGTTACTATTTATGTTAAAGTTACAATTTCCACCTGGACAGTCTATTGAGGTCATTGTATAATGTGTACCAAAAAAGGCTAACTTATAAAAAATTATAACGATTATTCTTTAGAGATCACTTGTACAAAATGTAATTTGTAAAGAATATTAATAACAAAATAAAACAATTAAAGCATAAATAGGTAGCCCTTTTTTGGCATATACTGCAATGTATTTTCCTGATATATTATAGGTTGTGTGGTAAGAAATTATTAGGTTTGAAAATGTTGTTCAAAAAGACGAAAGTTCGTTTTACCATTTCAATGACCTCCACGTCTGCCTTGATTCGAAGTTGGTAGACGAAGGTTTTAAGATCTTTCGCCATTTGAACGCTGTTATCTTCCAATTCTGATGTTAGAATTTAAGAAAAATTATCAAGTGATAGTTTAAAACACCTTACAGCACCCCGGCTTATCTCTTTGATTTTTTAATTTTGCGATATTTTTTAATATTCATATAAAAGAACTGCCCTTGCGTTACAATTTGGTACTCTCATATTTTGCCGCCTACGGGAAATTACAGCTACGGCACGCACATTAACTATATCATTTCATGGAAGCATATTTAATTTTTCGTAGAAAAGGATACGAGCCACAGTAAAAATCCTCAGCTTGCACCCCCTCCATACTTTATGTTGCGTAAGTAAAAACACCAGTAAGATCATCATTCCACCGTCATGGACCACCCACCACACATCAACTGTTCCTTCGAGACGTTCGCTGTTTGATGGATAAGATACGACGTTCTTGGCCACTATTAAAGCTTCATGGCGCATCGACACCACGCGAAGCGTGTCTATTCATGAAAGAAGTAGGGAGAAATATGCGCTAGAAAGCTGTGAAAGATGGCAGAGAAGATGAAAAACGAGATGAAGTGTTCGTAAACTTACAGACAAACTTCCTCCAAGTATCTTTATCTCTCCAGTTCTCTGGCCACGCAATGAGAACAGAATTAGCGGAGAGACCACCCAAGCCATTGCTCTGAATACTGTAAATCACACAAAAAAGCAATGGAATGAGCACAGCTAAACGTTGAAACCAATCATACACAGTAATACTTCAACCGGGTTTTTAATCTCTTGGATTGTTTAAAATAATATAGAAAGTTATTTGTCGCAATTCCACTACAACCAGAACTCCCAAGGTTTCATAAAATTCCCACTGCACTTACAGGAAAGACAAGCCACTGTTTACTTGCTCGGAAACTATCACCTTCGAGAATCCTTGGACTTTCGCGTTTTTCATGAGCTGATCTAAACACTAAATCAAAAGAGCGGCCACATGTCAATCAAGAAGACTCAACACAAGCTAAGTACGGATTGCAAGAATACCACAACCATTCCACACAGCGTCAACTTCGTTCTTATGGATTCTGTTGAAAAAAATGGATTCTTATGGATTCTGTCGGAACAAAAGAGTAAAATTAAGTAGAAGTCTAAAGAATGAAATTGCAGCTGAGCCTCTATAATGATGATGCGTTGTGGTATTTCTGCTGTTGGTCCATGAATCGTGACTTTACTTAAACACTGAACAGAAATGGTCATCGGCTTACGGCTTTTGCGACTTCAGCTTCTTGGTGGCGAACTAGAATATTTCCTTTGAGAACAGACGCAGCGATTGTAAGCCCTCGTCCTGAAAGAGAGGAAACCTTCGTGAGGGGAGCCGAGAAATTGGTAGTTACTTATTCATACACGATTATTCTGTCAGCTATGACTAAACCGTATTTCCACAAAGTCCACTCAGGGGCACCCCTCCAGGATTTAGTGTTCCGAACTGGGAGAAAACCTGTGATACTTGGTAGAGTCTAACGGGACAACACTTTTCTTACACGTGACCAAGCTAACTAACTAATCAGACAACTGGAGGGAGTCACAGAGGTGAGAGACATGTGAACTATCACTGCACCATCAACACCTCCACCAGTTGCTGGAGTGAGCCATGGACGGTCAACAGCCATGACCGCGATGATTAGAAGCAATGCATGGAAGCTCACAGGAGAAGCTTACCTGCT
>JBAHVQ010000203.1:474458-492385 GCA_036872915.1 Nanipora kamurai
TAGCAGAACACATGTCAACTCCGAACCAGTATGACAAGGACCTTCGCACTACCATCAGAATCCGTGTAGCTGAATGGCTAGAGCGTCTTACCGACACTCAGAAGGCTCCTCGTCCGATTCCCGTCATCACTTCAGACAACTTTTCTGAGTGTACAACTATGAGGAGCATGCGCGTATGTGATCTACAAACACCAAACTACAACAATCTGGAATGTCAACAACCAATTGCCAGAATACGTGTCACCACCGATGATCACGCTTATCTCGTATGTATAGACCAGTTGCATCAGTATGCACGCACAGCCTCAACTTTATTCTTTTGAATTCTATTGGAGAACCACAAAATCTCAGTACAATGAGTGAACATGAATTGAATTCAAACAATTGAAGTTGAGGCTATGCGTGTATGATGATGCATTGTGGTATTTACCAGTTGGTCTATGTACTTCTTGAAAATTTATGAAACTGCCGATTTAAAGTGTTTTCTTTGTTCATTTTAACAACAGATAAAGCTAACTTTTTGGGAATCAGTATCGTTGGACAAAGCGGTAGTCGTGGTGACGGTGGCATCCATGTTGGTACTGTTATGAAAGGGTAAGTAGTGCTGTGAAATATCACTTTCGTAAAACCACGTGAAGGCGGGAACCCCCTCAACGAGAATTGCCAGTGAAAAAACCTTAAATTGTAAGAAACCGCAAAGGTTGGGGAATTGCCTTCGTCAGAGAGTGAAACGAATTCTTTATCGAATTTGTATCTCTAAATAATTCTTTCTTTAATACTACTCTTCATACTGATTTTATTCCCGATCACTCTTTGTTTTCAGCGGAGCAGTGGCTTTGGATGGTCGTATCGAGCCTGGAGATATGCTCCTCCAGGTGGTATATTATTTCTTTTGACGATCTTGCTAACTAACCGTTTTCGAATAATCTTGCCTATTGATAAACTTTTCATATGAAGATGATTTTTTATGGCAAAATTTAAAAAATTACGAGTAGGAATGCTGAATTGGATATAAAACAGAAGGCGTTAGCCGACTATTGATGAACATAACCTGTACGCTTTTTGAATGGCTTCTAAGACAAACCTGTTTGGCGGCTAATCGGCGAAGCAAATTTGATAATTAATGTTTTCTAAACTGCAACTGTTGGACAGCAAAATCAAGCGGGATCTGTTGCTGGTTTTCGCCTTAACTTCTCTGTGTCGTGCGGAATTGTTATAAACTGTTTCGAAAATTCATTAATAATCGATGAGGGAAAACAAAGCAAAATCATAATCGTATCTTTATTGAGTTTGTTTTGGGGGTTGTTCACATAAAAACGAAGGTTTTCCGGTTTATTGCGCCGATGAACTGGAAATTCTTTGCTTTTATACAAAGAACCCCCCAAGCAAACTGTATTATGGGCGATGTGAAAGTGCTCAGTATGTGATAAAGACGCGCTCGTTTTTCTTGTCGAATTTTCTCGGCTTAGAAATTATTAATTTTCAAACTCTTTTCACGAACTAGCGTGTTGAGGGGTTTATTTTTTAAGCCATTCAAAAAATTCGTAGTAAGCGTTTTATCGGATCTAAAACACTCCTACTCGTTTTTCAAATATTACATAAAAAATTGGTACAGAATTCTTTCCGGTTGAAAGCCCATGACAAAAAGCGTTTACCATTAATTTCACGGGCTATAATGATATTCAGACATTTTATCTGCTGATTGAAACCCATAAATGTCAGAGGTGTGGTTCAGACGTTTCTTCGTAAATTACCCGTGAGTTTTTGAATTACATTTGAATTAGATCTTATTTTCATAAAAGAGATCTCGCACGTTATCTTGCAAGGGGTCATCCTAAAGCATCCCATTTTCCAAAATAGGCAGTTCTAAAATATAAAATGGGCACTTCTAAAATTGAGTGTTTGACATTTTGGAGGAAATCTTGAATTGGAAAACCCTAACTAAATCGAATAGCCTGAAGTATAATAATAACAATGATAATGATAATGATAGAGATAATGATAATGATGATGATGATAATAATGATAATGTTGATGATGATGATAATGATGATAATGATAATGATGATGATGTTGATGATAATGATGATGATGATACTGATGATAATGATGATGATAATGATGATGATGATAATGATGATGATGATAATGATGATAATGATGATGATGATGATAATGATGATGATAATAATAATGATGATGATGATGATGATGATAATGATGATGATGATGATGATGATGATAATAATGATGATGATAATGATGATGATAATAATAATGATGATGATGATGATGATAATGATGATGATGATAATGATGATGATAATAATGATGATAATGATGATGATAATAATAATGATGATGATGATGATAATGATGATGATGATGATGATAATGATGATGATAATAATGATGATAATGATGATGATAATAATAATGATGATGATGATGATGATGATAATGATGATGATGATAATGATGATGATAATAATGATGATAATGATGATGATGATGATAATGATGATGATGACTGTGGTGGTGATATGATGACTATGGTGATGCTAATGATAATGGTACTATGATGGCGGTCATGATGATGATAACGACGATGAGGATTAGCCCAAACCATGATTGAATGCCTTTGACAGGTAAATTTACCCTTTTCCTAATAATAATTATGGATGTTTTTGCTAGGGAGGATTTACAGTACATAGTTATTTTTCAAACTTAATCACGAGGGGGCTTTTTCCATATTGGAGGCTTATACATTTGACGGTATAATAATAAATGACTAAACAGATAAATAAAATGACAAAAAATATAAATTATATAAGTTACTGTACCAGAGGTGGCAGAACCAGGGGGCTGTGGGGGGCACAGACCCTTTCAAAAAATCAGTAAGGGGCCTGGCCCCCCCAATGATATTATGCTTCCTGAGATTTTACTACTTTATTTCATAAAGGAATAATACAATTTTCAGTTACTCTTTAGCCTCTTCCTGAAATAGGAATGTAGTCCTTCCTTGTTTTTCATTTTACTTATCTTTTGCTGCAAAATTTAGAATTGGTGTGCACAAACAACAGAGGATGGTGTATCTCTGTCAATAACTAATGGGTTGCTGTGTTGAGCACAATCAGCACCCTGCTTCCATAGTATTCTGGAGTATTGTGTCCAAAATGTAAACAAGCCACACTTCTGCCAAATGGACTTGTCCACCTCTTTACCCTTTAACGCATTTGTGATTTGTTTCCTTGTGCCCCCCCAAAAAATTGGCTTCTGCCACCCCTGTGTACAGACACCTTCATATTATATAACATACCATCAAACACTCCACTTGTGAGTCCTGGTGCCCCATCAATATTTCTAATGTCAGTAACATTCCAAAAACTGGCTTGTTGAAATGACTTTCTAAGTTTGCTGTCATTCTTTGAACAAGACTGATAAGAAGTACTGACAAGAAGTGTTTTACCAAGCATGCATACCCTAAAGCAATTAACAATTTGTACCTTTAGAAATCTGATAAAACCTGCCAAGACGTGATCAATAGTTACTAAACAGCTATGTTGTTAAGGGTACATCACAAACCTTGTGTCTGATCGTGTATGAACAGTGAAGAATCCAATATAAGTTGCAAGAATCGAGAGCAAGACACATACAAGGAAAAGTGAAGCACACTTATTAACCACCTTTACCCCAATGAAAACCACTGCTGCCAGAAGAAGGAGAAGAATAGTGCCATACACCCTCATGTTGTTCAACATTACAGATGATGTAGCACTACTAGAACGAACATCGCCAAATAAGGACATGCCAGGTGCAATGTATGTCTGAAAATGTAAAAATTATAACATGTTGGTAGTTTTGATTAATGTAAGATACAAATCAAGAATATAACTACAGTGTACTGGTACACAACACATTAAACCAAAATGTGAAAGAATATGTTATGACTGTGGGAGCCTGTTGTTATAAGATACAATTAGTAGACATTTGTCTCACAAACTTTACTAAGTAAAAGTGTTTTCAAGCCTACAATGAGGTTGAACAGACAGAAAGACATGAAATTGAATTAAGCAACATACTGTACAGTACTCTGTTCCAGCTCCAAAATGTAAAAATAGTGACGTGGCTTTTGCAGTGAAAGAAACTACATAATCTTTAAGAAAGTCACGCACTTCTTTTGGGATACAATATACTGTACCATGCTAGTAGATGAGGATTTGAACACATTTACATGTACTGTACATTAACATAGTGAAACCAGTCAAAATATAAACTCACCAGCAGTATTTCAATAGCACCCAGTACATACATTGATGAAGCAAAAGTTGTTCCCAAGTAAAATAAGATACCCACAGCTCCCCCAAATTCTGGTCCCAAGGCTCGAGATATCATAAAATAGGAACCACCAGCTACAATCAAGAAAGAACTTTAATAGGAATAATAACACAGTCAGGTATGTAATGGTAGTTATCTTTGCAAACTGAATAAGAACTGTACCTGGAACTACTCCATTTGTAGCTATAGCACTCATGGAAATAGATGTTAAAAGTGTCTATTTAAATAGAAGTAAACATATGACATATCAGTTTAATAATTAAAGATTATTATTTATCATTTACTGAGAATGTGTTTCCAATATCCATTAATAACAAGTCTAAGTTATTCCAGTGTTCTAAATTGGCTTACAAATTTATGCAGTTACTTTCTTAGGCTGCTTGTTTCATAGAGAATAAAAGAAAACTACTCAAATCAATATCAGAAAAGAGTCGAAAAAAGCATCTACTGTCATGCTTATTATGTCAGCACTCACCAAAGTGAAAACTGGTTAACATTAATTGAACAGCCTTTTATCATAATATCTTATTATATATGCTAATAACTAACTTTTCAAGGTACATCCTAAATTTTTTAAAAAACCTATTGCATTTTGAAATAACCTTTTATATTAGTTGTTGGAAACTTACACAGCTGCAACATGTTAAAACAATCAAGAATCCCTCCACTGCTCCAGCTATACCAACAATCCAAGACAGACGAATAAATAAGATCACACCAAAAATATTTTGGATGGTTGGAAAGTATACTCCCATCAGAGTACCCATCTTCGCACCCTAAAAATAAGGAAACATAAGTAACGGTGCACCATTTGTCACATGTCAAGTTTGTGTAAATAGAATTATTATAATTTTTATGCACCTGTCTTCTTTTTAAAGCTGTCTTGCCTTCTTGGTCAACTTTGGTTGGTGCAGCTTGTACAGCCTCATAATGTGCTAGCTGGGACAGAAGAACTGATATCTTGGGACGCCTGTGCACATCCCCCTACGTAAAAATGGGTGAATATGGTAAATTTGTAAAACATATACATAAAATTATTCCCTGAACCATGAATTGCATCAGATATATTCAAAAATACCATTATATTTAGCAATTATACCATGAGCTCAGCTGATATATGAGCTCATAGCCAATAAGAGGTATAACACCAAGTTAGCTATGAAATCATGTATAACTCAAGGTCATGGTATAATTGTTTTATTATATAGACAACTATCATATAAAGACTTAACAATCAGAATGAAATTCTCCATTTTCTTACTTATTCACTTTTGTAAAACTGTCGGTTATTTCGTTATTTTTGTTACTAGTGGTATATAAGCTGATAGCTTGCTAGTAGCAGAACCAATCAGACTGCCATATAGCTAATATATGATGGTTGTCTATATAATACTAGATACTGCTGTAGCATGTTGGGCTATAGGAATTGTATGTAGTTTGTAATTGTTACTGGTACCAGTAATTGAGTGGTAGACGTATCTTGTAGTATAAATAGCATCCTAAGAACTTCTGTTACCAGCAGTTAAAACGTGTATTTCACCACAGCTTGGACAGAAATACCATCCTAAGCATGCTCACTTGACGACTTGCCTCAACATTAGTACAAAACATTACACTGTATACATTAATACTGCACAGAATTTCAAAAAGCATATACAATCCATGTTGGCAGGGATTACCAACCAAAAGTTTATGCTCAGAACAACATGCAGTATTACAACATAAATAAAGCAATATTTCTTACCTCATATAAAGGTAGGTTTCCTGGGTTAGGTTCATCTCCATCATGCTCATTATAAAGTGGAATGCTGCATTCATCTTCTGGGTCCAGTTCAGTACTGTATATATCATTTTTAACGTTTGTATTTCCATCTTCGCCAACCCAACAAAATATATACAAAACTAGTCAATAAACCGCACCTGGAACTTGATTTTCAGTGTATGTTGATTGTTGTCTACAAAATGCAGGATGGCGTTACCTATACCTTTTCCTTGATAACGGAACTATTTGGTGCATCCCCTGCCGAGCATAAAATATTAAACTTGTACATATTTCCTAGTTTTTTGCGTAAATATATCAGTAATGGTTCACCACAACTTTTGGCTGCATGAATACCAAATACTTGACTCACATTCATGGTAAACTCCTCCCTAATTTGACAAAAGCTTCTCATTCCAAACCGAAAGCTTTCCGAACTATTTCGAGGAGAACTGATTTTTTGATAATATTATGAAGTTTTATTACTGTGGGTAATTAACTGTGAAATCGCTGCTATCATGTTTCAAGTACACATTAAAAAATAACCGCAGACTAATAGAAGTGTTGCGATTGTCTAGACATGTTTGTAGATAACTTTGACGCGTAACTTAAAAATGACAATTTGAGCGTTTACCTAACCCTTTGCTATCTTCCACGACTAAATCAATCTTCGTCGCGTCATCCACGTCATTTTCGCTAGATTCTGAGACCCCATCATCTGCTTTAGAGACTACAAACCTTGCGCTCATTGTCGACAAATTTGGTCTTTTGTTCGCTGTTCAATTTTACTCAACCGACCAGGAGCAATCGATAACCTGGACTCGAGCTGTCACGGCTAGTGTCTCTTGTTTGATTATTTGGCGCGAAAATTTAGTTGTTTTTCTGGTCGGGACAAACTGCAGACCTTTGTACCGATTTACATATTTACCATGTTGGAGAACAAGTGCTTGTAAACAGGGAGTTTCCATAAACATTCGATCTTTTGGATGTCAGAATTTGAAGTTGTCCAACAGATGGGTCTTCTTGACGTCACATGGCAAGAGTTTATATTGATATCCTCTATTCTATTTCTTTGGTGGTTGTTGTTGCGTTTGTTTTGTTTTTTTTCTAGTTGCAGTTGTCGTTGTTTCTGTTACTGATAATTGACATCACCTTCTTTTCCTTCCCCTTCTTTCCCTTTTTTGGGCTACCTGTTATGCTCTTCCAGTGCCTCGGAAAGCTCCTTTGGATTAGGGGCTGTCAAGAACAGTTGGGGAGTTATGATCCTTCAGAAAAGTTTGAAAACCTAAGGTCTCTGAAATACTCTTTCCAGCATTCTCGTTCAACCAGAAACTTATGAAATTAACTTCTGCACTCCCATTGTAAATTGATTGTAAGTGAAATGTTAATTGTGCTTTATTTCACAAATTATTGGGGGGTGCAGCCCCACTTTCCATAGCCCTTCTTCCCCCATCCTTTGTCTTCGTCTTCTTTTTTATTCTTCCGTTTTTCTTCATACTTTTTATTCCTTCTACCAGCCATTCATTTTCGTCTTCTTATCCTCTTTTTTCTTCATTTTTTCTTCTTTTTTTCACTTTCTTTTTACGAACGGGCTCTACCGAAAATTGGTACCGAGCAATATTGTCGGCAACATCGTAAATACTCGTGAGTGCTCGGTAGTAATGGCGGATGTTTCAAAGAAATGTTTGGCAATTCGAGCAAACGATGTGAGGAAAGAAAAGCGTATGAATTAGTTTTGTTTTTATTTTTTATTTCTGTCCTTTTTAAGTTCTTGAGTTCAAGTTTTTTCAAAAACATTAAATACTCGATATGGACTCAAAGAAAGTGGAAGTGATGTGGTTCGAGTTCTTGTTTGACAAGACTGGCTCTCTTTTGAATACTCACCTTTCAGACCAAAATGCTGGTATGTATTAAGCAGAATTAGGATTTTAAGAATATTTTATGAAAGAAAATAATTTTCCTTATGTCGTTGTTTAACAGGAATGACGGAAGTAATTTTAACAATCCATTATTCTTTTGCCTATCGCATATAAAGTTGACTGCTAACTTAATTTGCTTTCAAAACATCACTCGTCAAACTGAATTTATGCACCTACAATGTCGTTTGCATGTTTTAAGTATTTAATTCATGTGCATACTTACTTTATTTGCAGACCCTACAGCATTACAGCTCATCCAGCAATTTCTGGAAAAGTCAGGGATTACTGCTTTTTCAGTAAGTTGGCAAATATTTTTTAAATTTAGTATACAGGTTTAGTGCAATTATATCTTCATCTATCAACTACTCTGTCTGTTTGTTCATCTTTCTATTGGTTCTCCATTCCATTTAACTGTTTGTTAGTGATTATCTGCCTATCTGTCAATCTATTTTACCTATTTACCATACCTATCCACTTACCAACCTAATTAGCTATCTGCCTATCTATCTATCTATCTATCTATCTATCTATCTATCTATCTATCTATCTATCTATCTATCTATCTATCTATCTGTCTGTCTGTCTGTCTGTCTGTCTGTCTGTCTATCTGTCTGTCTATCTGTCTATCTATCTGTCTATCTGTCTGTCTGTCTGGCTATCTGTCTATCTATCTGTCTATCTGTCTGTCTGTCTGTTTATCTATTTACCTGTTTATCTACCTACCTATCTACCTACCTATTTACTTACCTATGTATCTACCTACCTACCTACGTACTTACCTACCTATCTGCTTACTTATCTGTCTGTATATCTTCACCAATCCGTCTATTTGTCCATCCATTTACTGATCTATCTGTCAGTCTGTTTGTCACTCTGTTTATCTTTATTCCACCCATCCATTTATTCATCCATTATCCAGCTATTTGTTCATCCATTCCCTTCTGCCCTCATTTTTCCTTACCTACCTTTCTGTGTTACTCCCTGAACCTTACTTACTCCCTCCATTACTTTATCTCTCACTCTCTCTTTCCTTTCATCCATCTATCTATCTACAGTATCCTGCCAACTTGTACTTTTCAAATTATAATTTATTTGTTGTTTATCTATCTTTCCATCTATCTATTTGCCTGTCAATACATAGTTAATTTATTTTTGTGTTTTGTTATTTTAGAATGTACAGGATCCGAGTGAGACAAACAGCAAACAAAAACACAGACAGCGACTGCTGCTTCTTGCTCTTCATGTTGCATCACATTTGGAATGGAACTTAAATATTTTGGAGGCAGGGTGAGGAGTAGACTTCAATATAATGAACATTGTACAACAGATTTGCCCAGAATACATCAATTCTTTTATTCGTTTATTCAACTATGGCTAATATCAGACAATTTTACTTGCCTGTGAAAGAGGTGCTACCCTGACAGACCCATTAAGGGCAAGGGCATGCTTAAGTATTTTCTTTTGGCGAACAACACAGTATTTCACTGGTCATAGGGGGCCTTAGTGACTTAAAGAGTGAATTGAATTTGTAAGTTTGATAATTAATGTTGTATGACCTTATTGCCAAAACCAGCAACACTAAATCCTAAACTATAATTGTGACATTTAAAGACACATCACAGGAATCATTCCTTTTGAGTTTTTCTTGTAAAATATTTATGAGCTTATGAATTATTTCTTATACATGTTTGTATGTTGTTGTACTAATGAAAGCATACAGTATATGTATACATGTACATAGAGAATGCAGTTGCCTGTATGTACCTGAATGTGTAATATATGCAGTATAAGCACATTTATTAAATTTTGACAGTAATATTTATTCCTTTATCTTTTATTGTTCTTTATTATCTGTGTACTACATCTATTTATGGATAAACTTAACCATCTACTTTAACTCATTTACTTTACCAGCCTTCCTCTTCACATACAGTTTATTTTGTTAAAAGAACTGGTCAAAATGTATTGCAAGGAAACTCAGGTGAATGATAAAATACATATGATAATGATCCCACAATTTTAAAACACTGATATAAACTGACCTGGTGCCTCATCAGGAATTACTGTAGTCTAAGTTGATGTAAACCCTTTTAACAAAAGTTGGTTTTAGTTAACAAGTTGTAAAGCAAACAAAAAGTTGTTTTTTGTAAGCCAAGTTGCAAAGTAAAAGATGATAAATTGCATCTATAGAGTAAGAGTTTTGTTAACTTTGTGATGTTATGACTCAGTGCCTGCACTTGAACAAAATGTTTACATGAGTATCGTTGTTCTCTCCTTCTGAGTTTGTTATTTTACTGTTTCAAAGAACTTGTACAATCAGTGAACACAAAAATGGAGTCAGTATACGTTTGTTGGTTGAGGGTAACATCATCTAATTCATTTATTGCCTTATTTTGTGCTCATTCAGGCAGAGGGTTCAATACCAGATCTAACTAAAACAGAGAAGGGTTCAATTGTTGCGTTACTGTTGTATCATAGATGGTGAGTGCTTTAAATTTTTTATTGATCACGAAGTCCTTGTAATAATAAAATTAACATTTCAAAGGTGTTATCTTGTTTTCACAACTGTCACCTTCTTTCCATAAAAATTTTTTGACAACATCAAACCCTTAGATGTTTGTTGATCAAGTTGATTAGCTACATGTAGGTTAGATCATTCTTGAAAAAGACTGTTGGTGTTGAGTGATGCTTTGAAAAAATACAGGAATAGTAGAGCATCATTGTAACATGATATAATAATTGTATAATTATTGAGTCTATATACAGTACTGTCACTACATTAACAGTCTTTTTCACAACTAAACTACCCAGAGGATCAACTTCAACAAACATACCGTAATTCGCGGACTATAAGCCGCAACTTTTTGCCAAAATTCTTTGCTGTGCGGCTTATACCCCGGTGCGGCTTATGTATGAATAAATGCAAAATTTTACCGGTGTTTGAAAAAGTTTTCTTCCTTTTACTACCGTACAGACCTGGGTTCTCGAACAACAAGCTGCTTGTCAAGGAATCAACCCCGTTCAAATTCATCTCAAAGCACAGATGCTTACAAAAGAGACGGCTTCAGCGATGACGGTGCGAATTGTTGTAATCCGGTGCGGCTTATCTATGAATTTTTTGCGAAAATTTTCAAAAAAATGCTCCTGCGGCTTATATAACAGTGCGGCTTATAGTCCGCGAATTACGGTATATCAATTTCCTGCAGCAAGTTCAACCCATTTGCTATTTACTAGGATCAAATCATTTACCTTACAGTAGTTATTCAAATTAAACCATCTTTTACAGTGTATCAATGGCATGAAATGTTCATACAGTAGACTTTTTGAAATAATGTAAAGAAAATTGTATGCTGAAATCCATGTCTACTATCCATGTCATATAACATTTTTATTAATTAACATATCCAAAATACATATGCACTTTAATAAGTAACTAATTTACATACATAATTACTTTCATTAACAATTTTTATGTATGCACTATCTTGTAAATGCAATTTTAATCTCCACTTTACATAAAATGTAACAGAGAACACAGTCGGGAATGTAAAGGGGTAGATGGAATTATATGAGTTGAGTAATTAATATCAGTTGTTAAGTTCCTACATACTTCTTTTATAATTATTTATGAATGTCATATCCATAGTGTTATCTCCACACTCCTCCAGAAAAGATGCTGTAGCATATGTTACATTGCTGGAATATAGCTATCTTTTTTGGGTAAATTTAGTGGCCGTTCACCATGGTCTACTGCACATCTATTCATCCTGAAGATGAAGATTTTTCTTAATCTATTGTTGTTTCTACATTTCTTTGAAACCAAAATTGTTGTTCTCTGCTTGCTGTCATTCATAATGTAATTCAGTTGCTAAAACAATTAGACAATTTGCCAATTTGGCTATTTACTTAAGCAAAATTTAACATACTTATTTATACTTGTTTAGCGTACAGTACAGATGCATTCATTAAACTGTCTTTTGCAGGGTTGTAAGAGCCATTGTTAAACAAAGTTCATCTAAATGTAGTGAGAAAAGGACAAATGAGTAAGACACTTTTATATTTCAGCACTCACAAAGCTATGGTGCCTTTCAAATTCTGCGAAACATTTTGTTTGTCAATCTGTTAATTTTAAATTTATGATGCAGTTATTTTAACAATTTCTAGGTTAGCACCAGATCTGAAAGGTGCCAGAGTTGAAGTGAACAATTTATTAAACAAGGTAATTTAAGTCTAAGTATTACATTCTTTCTAATATGTGACATCATATCAAAAATACAATAGTCAAAAGTTGGTCACTAGTTTGGGTAAACACTGTACAGTAACATTTGAAGACAGTTTCTTATTAAATGCTGAAGTAATCTTTCTGGAGAAAGGATGAAACAGCTTGTGAATTGAATTAAAACAAGTCAACTGTTTTTTCTGAGTTATTCAGCATTAATATTGTAACTACGTGTATCTGGCTGTCCAATGATACAGTTTGAATAGGGTGTAATATGACGTTTTTGAGATTGTTTGTTGTCATGCTGTAATGTAAAAGTTAACAAGGATGCATGGTGCACTTTACAGTAGTATTGTACCTCTTGTTTTCTTTAGCTTCAAGAGGAAGAAAAGAACTCAATGAACGTGCTACATCAAGCTGTTTCATGGCATGATGATTTAAATCTTCCTGTTCTTCCTTCGTTGAAGCTGAGTGAGGAAAAAGAAGTACTTGTTGCATCAGATAAAATAAAAAGGTACGTTACGAGCAAGTCAACAGACAAACGCTGTATGCACTCCACACAACCCTGAGTGAGCCTGCTAACAAGTGTTAAGAATCACGTTAAAAGGATGTCATTTACAATATTAAGAACTTTGGTGAGCAAAGACAGCCAGCAAGGACAGGACAGTTTAAGTATGACTAGAAATTAATAGTCATTTTGTGCAGTGCTTCTCCGCAGAGGCGGCCTTCACACTCTTTATTTTTCCGATACAGACAATTCACTGTTGTCCCGTTGTTTGCAATATCACCAGTGCATCTGTGTATGCAAAACTCAGTAACATTTCTGGTGTGGATGCACTCCTTTCTAATATAATCTATCGACCAGCAAACGTTCGCCAAGCTCGTTATCTCAGAAAAATGATTTCTGAGCCCCAGACGAGAATCGAACCCGCAACCTACTGATGACTGGTGAGAAGGTTACATTTCGATTCCCGTCTAGGGCTCAGAAATCGTTTTTCTGAAATAACTAGCTTGACAAACGTTTGCTGGTCGTCTGATATGTACCGAGCTCCCACATGGGTCAAATTTGTGTTTAACATCCAATAATATAATCTGTATTACTGTTTTTTCAATTATGTTTATTTTGTTATGGTTAGTAACTATGTATTTAGTCATTTTACTTCTAATCCAGGAGGTCAATATTTCGCTCGCCAACCTCGTGCTGCTCTTTCACTCTCTGAAGAGAGCATAACGTGAAAAGTGTTGATATAAAGGTTTCACTCCGACGAAAAGCCTTCGCTCGAAATGGCAGTTTCTCTGCACCCAAGTTGCGGCAGTTTTCCAACCCTTTTGGTTTTCTAATGTGAAAAATGTCAGCTACGGATTCTTTAAAACTTAAATGAATTTTAATGTTGAGAGCCATACCGGATGCGGTTGAGTGAACAATCAGTGATAGATTGAAGTTATGTTCGGTTTTTAAGACCCAACATGTTAACACTTGGTCCCTTCATCGATTCTCAGGTTTTGTGGTTGTTCAATACATTCATGAAACGGTTAAAAGAATTTTACGTAGTCTCAATCTAAAAGTTATTCAGAAACCATTTTTAACGTTATGTCACATTTTTATGAAACCTAATAATCGTCTTGCGATGGAAGACAGGAGTGATGCCACTTATTCCATTTCGTGCAATGACTGTACCAGGTGACCTGGAAACACGAAATTGGACTGGGGCTAGTTGTCAAATAGAAATTCATTTCCTTTTCAAGTTAGTTGAAAATCTCATGAACTATGGTAGAGTCTGTTCTTAAATTCATAATGGAAATACTTTTCCCTTTAATGAACACTGACACAAAATTTCAAACAGTTTCACAAAGACACAGAACGTTACAACTGATTAAAGATATGAGACTGGATTTTTATTGTGCTAGTCCCAGGCCTTTTGCTTGCAGTCAGATCAACTGGTAACCAGTAGGACAACGATCGGACCAAACGTCATATTGCCGCGCGTTACGTATAAGTGAAGAGGCTGTTTTCCTTATGAAACAAACAAAATTCTACTTTGTCTCGATCCACATGTGGCAAACGAACCGTGAGAAATTGGGGGAAAAATTCCATAATTATCACCACCAATCAGCGATATTATCTAAGGTGTTTTCTGGAAACATGACATATGAATGGTGCTAACGTTCGGTCAGTCCTGTTGTCGGTGGTCTTTAGTCACAGGCTTATTTGAATTTTGTTGACAGACAACGTCAACAGTGCTGCTGTCTATTCCCTGTTCCAATTTCATTTGATGTTTGTGGTTTTAGTGAAAACAACGAAGATAATTCAAAAATGGAACTCCAGGAAGGTCAAGTCGACCAAGCGGAGTCCCGTGAAAGAGGCATGGAAACTTCTGATCCTTCGCGGAAAGTTATTTCAGGCCACGAAATTACAGGCCAGATATGCTATGATCTTGGAACACTGTATTTCTACAAAGAAGATTTTGAAAAAGCAAAAGGTTTATTCGAGATATGCTCAAGTGTTCAGGTAAGACATTGTGTGAACGTGTACACCATAAATGCTGACCAGTACTTCATTCTCACCCAGTTTGTGTATATAAGGAAAATTCTACCATTACTCACTTGGCACCAAGGCTAAGGTATTTTACCGTCTGTTCCGAGTTTTAATGACATAGAGAAACAATATTAAATTAAATCTCGCCACTTTTACTTTAACTCATTTATGGCACCACCAGTCTTCTATTATCTTCCTCTGGCTAACACCAGACGATTTTAGTCGTCAAGGAGACATTTCCAGGAAAGGGTTAATGGCTAAAACGTTCAGACTAAGTTCAATATTTATCTTCGTTGACGCGGTGTGACTGGTTACAGTGGCGTAAGTTTGTGCTTCGGGCTCCCGGCCTTAGACTATTAGAGGGCCCCTCAATCCCCACTCACCCCCTGGAATAAATCAAAGGTGCTACGAGAACGTAATGAAAACAACCGATCATGTACACAGATTTGTATAATCTAACAGTTACATAACTCGGTGTAGCTTGGAAAATTACACGGAGTTGAGTGTCTGGCTGCTGACACAATTCTTCGTGATTCAGTACATAACGATTCTAAAAATATCGCGACGCAAACTGAATTTTATCACATCAAAATTCTTTACGAGGGCCCCCCCTTACGAAGCCTTGGAGCAGGGGCCCCCGGCTTTGACCGGGGAGAGCCCATAGGAGTTACGCCAGTGATTGGTTATGACACGGTTTTGCTTTCGAAGCATGATTTCTTAATGGTACCTCACTTGTAAATAATTTTATCTTGTTCCTCTTGTTTAATCTGTATGTTTCTTTCAGTGTCCAAATAATTTCTTCTATACGGTGGACAAGAAAAGGCTGTCTGGTTACTATACTGCTTGTTGCTCTTTACTGCATTGTCCTGTTCGTGATGAACTGGTCAGTGATCAATCGTTAATGAGTCGGATGGAACAAAGCAAATACAATGGCTACAAGGTAGATTTGTGAAATCATAGGAGGACTTCATATATATTCACACCAACAGACTGAATATAAATTATTCATTGAGCATATAAATTTGCTTCATTCGTCTCATTTTTATGTTTGTAATTCAAAGGAATTTTGCTTCCAAACGCGGCAAGTGGGTTCCTTAAGATGAACAAAAAAGAATATCTAAACTGTCGGCCATTATGAGCACAGTAAAAAAACGTTCCTTTGTTGGTACTGGATAACCCTATCAGCTGAACTACCCTGTTCTCCCCAGAGGTCCAGTGAGGGCCGTCCCTCATGGGTCCAGTGTTACTACAGGAGGAAACCGGAGCACCCGGAGAAAACCTGCGACCAAGATAACTTTAATCAGAAATCTGATCGGAGCCGGAATCGAACCCTTGTCACAGAGGTGAGAGGCACTTGTACTACCACTGAGCAACTAACACTCCACGTCTATAAAAGTGGGTGTTTGCACCAGATTTCCGGGCCCTGGGGGCGCAAAGCCCGTTGAAATGCAGTTTTTGGAGTGGGTGTCAATTGAGTCTCCGCTCAATAGACCTACAGTAACAGCCCGCAACACCACATACTCAACCGAATTTAAACCAATCAATTTAAACTCACTGTTCGTTCGATAAA
Organism: Nanipora kamurai; assembly: GCA_036872915.1. Lineage (NCBI taxonomy): Eukaryota > Metazoa > Cnidaria > Anthozoa > Scleralcyonacea > Helioporidae > Nanipora > Nanipora kamurai. The sequence goes on from JBAHVQ010000203.1 coordinate 490,800, forward strand.
ATTTAACTTCAGTAGCTCAAAACTTGAGTAATGCAGTTCTTTTGGTTGGATATTCGGTCTTTGTACTGATGACCCTTTGTACGGTGATGGCTACCTTACTTTCAACGACCAAACGCTCGCGTGAATTGCACGCAGGAATATTAAGTGAGGCGCGAAAGTGTCTACACAAAAGGCTCTCAGTGCACTGCTACACACCATGTCAAAATTTTTCCATCTCATCCCGCATCTTCGCCAGTCCTGGAACACAAGCCCGGAAATGTGGAACCCCTGGTGGGAAGAGGTACTTTGTTTGCTGTACAGGTAGTAGCTTGTTGAATATGAAAGTCAGTTTGTCTGTCACCATGTCTGTTTAGAGTACATCTCGGTGATTTCGCATGGATTGTTGCTGCGTTGTTTACTGGGGATATATTACCGTATTGTATAGAGCCTACGCACAAATGAACGCAAATTTCTTTAATGTGCCTATAATTTCACCTCTCGAGCTTCGTTTTTGTTTTGAAAATTCAAAAGAATTTAACGTGAAAACAAGGCCGGAAAGGCTGATTTCAATGCACGTAAAAGAACATAAAATTGGCAATCCTAAAATAAGCTCCATCCCTGAAGAAGGAAAAGTTTACAATATAAACAAGGTTAAATGATCAGACCGATCGCTACGTGAGACAATCCTTACAAAAATTCCGTATGTTACTTCACATGTGAAAAACATGGAATTGGAACGTTTTGACAGGTGAAATTTTCATTTCACTTATGAAATTGGAGCATTTTCATGTATCAAACACCTGATTCACTATGGTTCATAATTTCACATATGAAAATTTAGAAATATTTCAGTTTTATTTCAGAATCATTCTTTGGTCGCATAAAGGGAAAATTTCGTGATCATCCTACAGTGCAAGAGGAAACCTGAAAAATTTGTCGACTTGATCTCAGCTGACTTGATACCTCAGCTAGTAGAGCAATGGTCTCGTAGCCCAAACATGGGAGTTCCAACCCTGGTCAAGCAACTCAACGAAATGACTTTTTGTAGTGCAGGACACTCAGCTTATTTTATGAACACGCTCACTCTGGGGATAATTTTGAAATAATATTGCCAATCATCATTTATCTTTTAGAACCTGGTGGATCTACTTATTAAAGATAACGTTCGACAAGAGGTTCCTTACACGTACAGAAAAAGCCTTGAAGCTGATGTAGTCAGGTTTATGCAACGGAGTAAACAAAATTTTTGCGTGGCCAATACGTTGGAGTGGAAAGTGCGTTGCTGCAATATAATTGGAAGTTTCTTGGCCGGGCGGTGTGTGGATTCAGAATCTTGGACAAAATTAGAGATGTCCAGTAAAGATCAATTTGAATGTTTTCTTAAAGTAAGTAGGATATTTGGATGAGTTTTAAAGAAATCAATCCTTGATCCGAGGTTAAGATTTCACATACTGATTCGTTTGTACATGCTATAGCTGACCATTAGATCTAAAACTGATGCGAGATATTTCAAACCGTTGGCCTGAGAATTAAACAACGAAAGGCTCGTTCTTCAAGCTTTATGAAAACTCAGAAAAGTTGTGAGTTCCCCAACGGGAATCGAACCC
>JBAHVQ010000203.1:492485-515303 GCA_036872915.1 Nanipora kamurai
CAAATTTGTAGTAATAAAGTTCTTATGAAGTAACTTGTGTTTTCATCATTACTGTTATATCGCTCTGCGTTTGCATTAAGCACTCTTTCATATATGATTTTACACAGGATACTTGCTATCAACACGTTTGTGTATATATATATATATATATATATATGTATATAAATGTGCATATACATATACATATACACATACATATACATATACTGTATATAAGATCGTAAAGAAATAAGTTAAAAACAAACGTTTTCGATCAACTTGATCATCTTCAGGTTTTCTTCAGGTTTAAACCTGAAGATGATCACGTTGATCGGAAACGTTTGTTTTTGAATTAATTTTTACGACCTTGTATAGATAAATTAAGCCAACTTTCGCCTCGATTTGAGGAGAAAATCGAGGTGAAGATTGACTTAATTTATGTAATTTCTTCCTCAGATATCCAAACAACGTCTCGGTAGTGATTTCGTTTGTGTTTTGTCCATGAATTATTATTGAATTTGAGTTATCCTAATAAAACACTCCTTCTAGTGTACGACGTGTTAATTCCCAGGTCCTTTTGATAAATGTCCGGGGAGGACATTCGACCGGGAAGGGGGACAGTTGTCCTTCAGGCTCAAAATAGAGGGTCTGCAGAGTCAGAATATTGGGTAAGAGGATGAGAGTGAGGTTTATTTGCTTAATCATAGTGAAATATTTAAAAACAATTGACAGTTTATATAAGTAAATTCTGTTGTTGGTAGAAATCACAAGAGAAAAGTATGAATGCACGGAAAAATCATTTTACTGCACACTTTGCGTTTCGTTACGTTACATATATTGAAGCAAGTTAGCCTGCTCGCAGGCTAGGAACGAGTTCGCGTGGTTGAGATCGAGTAGCGGGACACGTTTGGTTTCCCCCTCCTGGAAATTATGTTTGTTGTTGTTTTTCTCTTGTGATTAGCCATTCATCAATTTTGCTTTCTCGTGAACACTGCTATTTAATTTACGTTAACAAAACATCAGGCAATTCCGAATTTTTTTTTATGAATCGCCCCGTTTTGAAGGTTCAATAAAAAATAATCGCCCGGGGCCATTATTCAAGGAAATACGGTAGAATTGTGAATTTATCACTTCATACCGGATTAAAGAAGGTGCAATGAGCGCAAGTGGTGGTGTTACTGCTCGGAAATACCTTTAGCATAAGTGCTGACAAATAGTTTGCATTCAATAAAAATAATCATACGAACATATCCTTAAACTGAAACGTTTGACTCTGGAATAATTTGATATAACATCGATCTTTGTTTGGTAGTATGCCGACTTACTGGCTTCCAAGTTCTTGTCACATGCCTCGCGTACATGAACCTCTCTATTGTTCGGTAATTTGAAACCCTTATATTGATTGTGTAGCAGCATATCACGGTGTCCCGTTTGGGTATTTAAAACAGATGAAATTTAGGATCTAAACTTGTATTGAGCAACAAAGTACTTTAGAGTTTGGCTCTATATCTTCCATCATTAGTTTTGTAATATATGTTATGTCAAGCAATCTTAACACATGACGTGATTGTGTTGAATTGAAAGCGTTTATTCAAACAGGATTGAAATGTGTACGCAGGACATTGCTCATGTGGTCGTTAATCTTTATCCAAGAGCTCTTCCGTCAAAAATATCATGATTTTAGTTTATGATGAAAACATGCCGTATACCTTCTCTCTTTTACGTGACTGACCCACTCTCATTATCAATAACTTAAAAAAAAAAGCTCAAGTGAACTCGAAATTGGGAGGCTGGGCCCTTTTTCTATTTCGAGTGGAGGATTCCGAACATCTGGCCTCCCCTTCCCCTAAGTCTATTTCTCCACAGGCATCTATTTGATAATTTACTTGCATCGGTTGCTGAGGCTTTTAATTGCCAGAGTTACTTTTTGAAAATCAAACAACGCCTGGATGAAATGTGAATAATTGACTTGTCACTAAATAAGAGGCAGATAGAATATTAAAAATACTCCGCAACTGTGGCAGTAGCATAACATTCAGGTATAACTTCTCAGATTAGGTGGGTTAACTACTTGATTTCAAATATGACTTGTAGATAATCAAAAGGTTTGTGAAACTGCCGGAACTTAAGAATGGTTAAACTGACCTTTCGAGCGAAGGCCCTTCGTCGGGGTGAAACGTAGTAACTCCGACGAAAGGCCTTCGCTCGAAAAGTCAGTTTAACCATTCTTAAGTTCCGGCAGTTTCCCAAACCTTCTGATTATCTGCAAGTCGCTCAATACTACCGACGCAGCACTCTACTTTTATATCATTGTTTTGATTTCAAATATGATTTTGTTAAGCAATTCAAGTGCCTCAATGAACATCAATTGAATATAAGTCGCCATAATCAGTTTCGTTACGTCGTAATTCAACGTACCGACGAAATGTTAAGACAAACCGCAACAATCCCTTCAAACAGCTGGATTTAATTGTAGTTTCCATCGTCAACGTTATGGATGGAACCGAATTTTGATGAATTATGGGTTTGTGTTTTGACTGAATTCTTAATTGGGACAAGGAGCTGCCGATGACAGCTTACGTTGGTCTTCATTTTCCCAGCCACATTTTCACCGTTTCACTTCACCATCTTCTGGTGCGGCATGACTAAAATTAATGCACGGATGCCACTTTTTTCGAGACAGCACAGGTCATTATCATATCACTGTGCAAATGGTGCAGACTTTCTAATATTTAGGTACCCATCCGTAAAAGATTAGTCTTGCCGAGGGCTTCCATATATGTAAATCGTAGTATCCCTAAACTGAGTACCATATCTAAACAGTGTAGTGTAAACGAAGGCTGAAGACATCTTTCGTAATTGGCGCCATTTTAAATATTCTGTTATACGTCTAAACTAGCCTTTCTGACCTCGTCAGGAAGCAAAGATTCTTTTGAATTGCAGACACACGACCAAGGTCAGAAAGTTCAAAGGCTTACTTGAATGCGCGCAAAAGAAAAAGTTAAATTGCTCCCCATTACAAAAGAGGTCTATGGTGTTCCAAACCATGAACTGCACCCGCCAAATTTTAGCGATGTGAGAAATAACGTAGAGGGTCATTTTGAGGCAGTGGTAGGCTATTCAGGTGTTCTCTCACGTACGTGATAATTTACCTAACAACAACTACATTTCGAGACCCCTGGCTTCTTATTTACCGGCGTCATTTTGGAACCACTCTTCACCCGTAATTTTATCCGGACCGACAGAATTACCCTGCGTTGACCTCAAACGGTCTCGCGGCATGTTCCGTAGTTACAGTGACTCATATCTCACACTCATCAGTAATTCGTTGAATTCGCTCTGATGATAGTAGATTGGAAAATTTATAAACCCAGCGTAATTTTTATATTCGAATTTTGAAACAGATCGAAGTAACTCGAACAGTAAAAACACTGAAAAACCTTACTGCGCAATTTATGACGCGAGGGTCACAACTACAGTTGTCTAGAGGTAGACGATGAAGAAAGCATACGTTGTAATCTGGTATTGACTGCTAATCCTATGAAAAGTTTGTGTTAATTAAGGTGGGCACGCATCTGTCGTCTTGCACTAACATTCAGAAGGATTACAGGATATCCTCATTAACCATTCCGACATTCCTTTAAATCAATTTGTATTTATTGTTTTTATCGGAACATGTCATGATTTTGATCGCCTCAGCAGCTTCTTGGTTCGGCGTTGGGTATTTCGTCTGTTGGTTGTACTTATGAGTAAACCTTTACATCGCTAAATCAAACAGCTCTTTATTACCTATTGTTTGATGATCGGAGCATGAAGCTCCGCTCAATCGGGCTATTTATAGGCACCAAGAAACAGTAAACCGTTGTTCTCTGCCCCGCAGTTAGATAATGAAGGCCGCGGATATGGAAAACTATGCAGTCTGTTATAAATTGGTTCTTATCCTTTATATCGCTCTGGTTAAATTGCCATTTGTTACTTCAGATAAGCCGCCGAATATTATTCTCATTGTGGCCGACGACCTTGGATACAATGATGTTGGTTTTCATGGCTCGGATATTTATACTCCAAATTTGGACGATCTGGCGAAAAACGGCGTGATTCTTGAGAATTATTACGTTCAGCCGTCTTGTACGCCGTCGAGAAGTCAGCTGCTTACTGGCCGTTATGGAATTCACACCGGGCTGCGGACTGGGAATATTCAGCCTCTAGAACCAATTTGTCTTCCTTTAGATGAAATAACCATAGCACAAAAGCTGAAGGAGCGTAATTACAAGACTCACATGTTGGGCAAATGGCATCTAGGCTACTGTCGTAAAGAATGCACTCCTACGTACCGGGGCTTTGATTCTTTCTATGGCATTTATCTCGGCTCGGGGGATCATTACCTTCATCGGAAGCAGGAAAGAAAACGTTCTTACATGCCGTCTGGCTATGACTTCTGGCGCAATGAGAACGTGTCGTGGATTGAAGGAAGCCGTGGAAGTTACTCGACGACCTTGTACCAGAATGAGGCACTAAATATCATTTCAAAGCACGATTCAAGGCAACCGCTATTCATGTACTTATCCTTTCAAGCACCTCACGGTCCGTTGCAAGTGCCACGTCGTTGGCTTGTGCGTTACCGTGAGAAGAAGGACTGGAAACGACAAAAATTTGCTGGGATGGTGACCGCGCTCGATTCTGCTGTCGGGAACCTGGTTAAAAGTCTAAGGAAACACGGCCTGTGGGAGAACACTGTTCTCGTATTTACCACAGACAATGGAGGGCAGCCAATCAGTGGCGGAAACAACTGGCCACTACGGGGAGGTAAAGGGTCATTTTGGGAAGGCGGGATACGTGGTGTAGGCTTTGTTGCCAGTCCTTTGATAAAGCGTCCAGGACGCATAAGTCGCCGACTGATTCATGTCAGCGATTGGTTTCCAACCCTCGTACGGTTGAGCGGAGGTAGCCTAAACGGAACTAAACCTTTAGATGGTTTTGATCAGTGGGAGAGTATTAACAGCAACAAAGCTTCACCCAGGACAGAAATACTACACGGTATTAAATCAGGGTACAGTAGATTTCCAAGATGGAAGCACAACCCAGTATGTCGGGAGTATCTTCCCAAGAAACAATTCTATTGTGGGCGACGTAGGTTGTTTCAACATAAAGAATGGTGCTCGCGCAAAAGCATCCGTGGCTGCTTTAAGTACAAGAACGGGCTGTGGTGTGATCGCGCTGCTATACGGTTAGGAAAATGGAAACTCCTGGTTGGATGGTTAAAACCTGGGAACTGGGATGCAGTTCCAAATTCTGGCAAAGATACAGTTTGTTCTTCGTTGGGACAGAATAAGAAGCTTATCCATCTCTATGACATCAAGAAAGACCCACTGGAAGCAACAGACTTGTCTGAAAAATATCCAAGAAAAGTGGCTCACCTTTTGGCACGTTTGGAAGAGCATCGTCGTTCTTCCGTTTCTAAACTGATAGCCAAGAATGACTACCGTGGAAGTCCTAAATTAAATAATGGTGTCTGGGGTCCTTGGCTTACCTAACTTGTTGTATCTTATTAGTTAAATTTTGGAAAATTTTTATACCTAGTTGATTACAATATTTCAATAAAATTTTTTTACAATATTTGACTCGTTGATGGCATCCTTTGCTTACTTAGCGTACATTATGTTAGTTAGATACTGTGAAGTTTTAATTTTGAAAACGTTTTTCGATCGTGTGAACTTGAAGTAACTGGATGTATTCTTGGAATATTGAGGCTTGATGCTGGAATGCTTGAGCAAATAGTTAATAAAGTGATATTTTGAAGAGAATGCAGTTAAAAGATCGGAACAAAGACCTTAAAATGGTTGCATTGTTATTATCTAGTAAAAATTTGCAGTATAGTTTGAGTTAAAAGGGTGCAGTGTATATAACTTGCAAAGTGGTTTCCAGGAAAGTGCGGACGTGGTACTGCGAAATGACCTTTGCTAAGTACTATTTACAATATGAGCGGCCGAACTGCACTAGGATTTACAAAGCGAGCCGTAGTAAATCCCCATACAGTTTGGACGCAAATATTGTAGATTGCTTAATGAATGCATCTGAATGTGTATATTTACGAGCTAATTTAGGGATACGAAGCATTAGAGCCAAGAAGTTCGAAGGAAAAGGTGCATGTAAATTAAGATGATACTGTGCCCATATTTACAATATTGATTAAATATTCATTTTTTATATTCATATTCTTTTGCTTTACCTTTATGAATTATTAATGAATTGGTTAAGAGTAGTTAAATAATTGCCTATTACGTAAATCCTCTGATATTGATAGCTTTCTTGGTTCTTCAGCTTCAATATGCCCCGTCAAAGAAAACATGTCGCTCGAATGAAGGGACTTAAAGCCACGTGATTGAAAAAGAGCAAAGTCCTGATATGAACTGTGATTTCCGATTGGGGCCGTGAGAAATTTTTTCAAAATCATGTAAATCCTCTCTACCTCACAATCTCAATTTTTTAAATCCTCTCCGCATTATACTGCAACTGCTTAAATCTTTCCTTGAACCAGAACTGTGACGAAAGTTGCGTCAAGTTTGAGCTGTTGAACTCGATCTTTTAGCTGTTTTCACTTTGTTTTGTTTTGATCTTCAATTCTCCAGTAGCCAGAAATGACGTTCAAGTTCAAATCAGCCAACTGGAACACGAGTTACAAACAACGTCATGTGCGTCCCAGGTCCCTAATGTATTAATGCAGCTTCACGGCCTTGATCCAGACCCTCACAAAAAGCACGCTAAGGTAAACGTTTGAAGTCCTTTCACTTTAGCTCAGGCTTAGGCTAGTCGGTATATTTTTATTATTCACACTATGGCACGAGGGATGTTATTGGGAAGTTAGGTGGCTCCCTATAGTTTCCATGTTTACAGGATGCAATTAGTACAGTGTACATTTATGGGCATTTCTATCTTTAAAATATATGTAAGTTCGGCACAAAGTATGTCTAACTGTAAAAGAAGTACGGTAAGCATGAGATATTTGTCGAGTTGTGTAATATTCGATTGTTAAGATGGTAATAATAGTGTTGGAAAATCGGCATATTTTCACGATTATTTAAGACACATTATCTTCGGATTTCTTCGGTGAATTTTTCTGAAAATTAGTATAAGGATAGATTTTCCACTAAAGAGTACACATTAAAATATCAGGGTAGGTTGTCAAGGTAGATTTTTTTTGCAATAAACATAGTGGATTGTAAAAAATTCTGTCTTATGAAAAACTTTTAAAATGGGATATGTTGTTGAGCTTACTCTGTTTGCTTTAAATATTAAGTTTAAAAGAAAATCACCGAAGCGAACATCCAGAAATGCGTGCTCAGCCATATTTAGTTACCAGTCTCCTATTAAAATTACCTTAGGGGACCTCCTCAAAAGTCCCCGTAAGTCGAGGAAGGGTTTATGGCAATCCAGCAGGTCTCAGTGACCATCATTAAGTTATGACCTATTCATATATGTAATTATGTTATCGTCTAACTTTTCGTAGCTTAATAGGTGGAGCGTAGGACTGACCATTAAAAGGCTGCGGGTGTCACTCATTAGGAACTCAGACGATGTTTATTAAGCAATAAACTTGAAAATTATCTGCTATAGCCATACCGGAACATCGTTATTTATAAGAACATACGTGTTGTTTTAGGGTTTTGAGAATACTGTCTATGGAACATGTATACAGGATTTGAAAGATGACATTCTTCAAGATCTTTTATATGTACTGTTTAGCAAAGCAAACCAGTGTACCCAAAGAAAGGTAATCGCTGTAGTTTGTGTTCAATATTAGGAAACTATGAGGTAGCTCCTACCTTTGTTTTAATGGTTTTAGAATGTATTCTAAACTAACTAGTAATTGTTGATTAACTGTCAGTGATTATTCCTTTCCTCCCTTCGCCGTCTCTTTTAGGATTACGTCGAAGCGAAAAGCTTTCTGGACTTTGGTTTTCAAACAATTCAAGACCAGCGTAAACGTTACGGTAACACTTCGACGTTTGACAAATTGAGCAACTACTTAAGCCAAGAGATTTTGGTCACCAACATTTTGATGTCTGAGGAAAACCGCGAAAAAGTGTGCGTAGGTTTTATGAAATATATTTCTATATCCAAAGTTAAATATTTTTATTTGCTAGATTATAGGTATGCATAATTCATAAACAAACAGAATTTTATGTCGGATTTAATTGATTAAAGTACGAGACGACAGGCGAGTGTATTAGACTCGATAAAACCCCAGAGTTGATGAGTTCAGTACTCGTAATCTGGTTGTATTCAAAGGACGCGAAATTGCGACTGTGATTTGAGCGTAGTAATTTGGACTGGTTGTCTTCTGACTGTTTGATCTAGAAAGCTCCAGAGTTCAGTGGACTTCACGCGATTTGCGCGGTGCTTGCTGGTCTATTTATATATTCTGACTTGTTTTGTGAGTTTTACACCGTAATTGAATTGACGTTAAGTAGCCAATGAGAGCCATTTGTGACTAGTGCACATTAGTAGGCAGTTCAGGCTAACCAATCAGATATGATTTTGACTATTTTCCACACGAAACTACTAGTTCCTGGGGGCTTGTCCGCGCGATGCACGCTTTTGTATTCAACTAGTTTCATGAGCCGAAAAAAGTCGTTAAGATACCAGTCATGAGAATTCAAAATAGAATATAGAAATATTGTGTTGGACAAAAAGTAACGTTTGGCTAGTTTTTAGAAACTAGTTGTAGTAGTCCGAATCCACCCCTGCAACGACCTAAAGTTGCGCCGGTCTGCCTTCGTATCTTTCTCATGGAAATTCTCTGAAACGACGAGCATCTTATCAAATTTTAAAACACGTCACCATCACTGTATTCGTTTGTGTTATGCTTGTGAATTGTATTTTGGAATTTATTCTTCTTTCTGTTTGTTCTGGTTAGTTCGGATGATCTTCTAAAGAGAATCAAATCCAATCTCTCCTACACAATGTCAGGTATAATATTTGAAATTTATCGTATGCCTGCGACTTATCTGGAAAGAAGACTGGATCGAGCAACCCATTGACTGCAGGTTGTAGAAAATGAAGCAAACGAAACTATGACAGACCAAAGTCGAGATAATGATGTCTTTTAGGCGTTCTTAAAATGTCTTCTAGGCCTCTTCAGATAGTAACAGCACACAATTCAACCGACAACCTTATCCACTAACAGAAAATCCTACCTAGATCTTCAGTTTGTCCCCTAGTAATGACGGACTTCCGGCTTCCTTTACCAAACAAAGGTTGCTCGATCCAGTCTTCTTTCGAATCAATTGATACCTGCTCGGTCCGTGTCTTTGATAAGCATAGCCGTTGTTTTTTTTGGTTTTTGTGCACGTGTTGTGTAAATTACTCTCAAAAAGTAAGCACGTACGATTTTTTACCTTTGTTTAGATTATGCGCCTCGCCCTCATGTAACGGAGATAATGGTGGCATATTTACTTAATGCAAAAGAATGGAATGTGTTAGCTGAGCTAGATGTCAGAGGAGGAGGAGCACCGTCTCTTGATTATAGAGAGGTACAAAGAAACCATTTTTATCCATTATTTAAACGTGGAAAAAGTTAAACACGGATAAACGGCCGAGTACCTTTTAAAATGTGACTTAATAACGAACGACTGAATTGGTCTAAGAACCGTTATTTAAAGAGAAATTGTATTTTAAATTTGAAAATAATAGTACTAGAATCTTACTTGTACTAGAATCTTTCAAATTTGTACTACACGTTACTGGGTGAGCGTTAGGGTTGAAATATTTTTCGCCGTTGAGGCTAAGTAAAAGTCATTTTAATTAGCCACTTTGCCAAGTGATGAGCCACACTTTATTTTCAACTGGTATATTGTGATCAATTACATTGGCTTTAAAACGGATTGAGATGATTTGAGATACTCTGATGTGGAATGAGAAGCGGGAAGTCAAGTATATTAAGTTGAGTATTGTGGCAACAGTAAAATTAGTTACCACTGTTTCGTTTCAGGTTATAGTCATTTAAATTGATTTGATGAATTATGGTATCTTGCACTCTTTAACCCTCGAATGATCAGTGTCCGATATATCTGACACCAGGAACAAAAGAACAAACGTGAAAGCGAACAAAAATAACGACAGAACAAAAAAGAAAAGAAAAAAATTTTGAACATTAAAGGATTAAATTACGTTCGCCATTGTGGCGAGTATGGAACGATTTTCCTTCGCCAGCGAAGTTGTTCACCATTGGCGACTCGCACGCTGAATGAATATCCGTGTAAATGAATTTCTTAGAGACATAATCCGTTATTGTTCTGGTTGAATATAAATTGTTTTTAAAATCCTGGGACGGTGCTGTGCTGCTCAGTTCTGTCAATTTTTAAACTTAAATCCAAGGTATTTTTTCTTTTTAAGATTGGTCGAAGTATTGGTGGGATATGTATGAACCTTACCAAGCCTCCAATGTGGAGAAAGATGGCTAAGACCATGTGGGACTCTGGCAAGTAGAATATCTCTTAAGTTGGAACATTTTTTGCGCTAATATGGTTCTCCGTCTCCCCATTTATAAATCTGTGAATCCTCTGCCGAGTTGCTCCTTCCCAAAACCTGTTCTCCACTAATTGGGATTTCCCCCGCGGAGTGGAATATTTCTTTGTTTCTTGATCCCTGAGGTAGAACTAATTAGAACTAAAGACAAAGAAATATTCCACTACGCACGGAAAATGCCGCCTGGCGGAAAATCAGTTTAAAGCTTAGTTTTCACGTTTTCCTTGCGCACTGCTTTCTCTCGTTTGTCTCTGTGGCTACTGGGAACCCAAGAGTGGAAATTAGACTTTATGATCTTAGTGTTAACGTTTTCACGATTTCGAGATTACAATGGTCAAAGTTTTCACGATTTCGAGATAACAATGTTCTAACATTGTTATGAATAATTCATGGGTCCTAAATCTGGGAAACGTATGTCCCAGAAATAAAATTATTGGACGTAAGCTTCCCAGAATTTTAAAACTCTCCTTGTTTGGAGTTTCTCTGAGGTTTGATGGTATCGCAAAGGTGCTGTTTTAATATCCTTTGGACGTTGACTGCGGATTTAACTCGCAAATGGGAAAGATGCTTTGTTGCATTGTTTGCTAACTGCCGTTTACTCCAGGGCCGAGTTGTTCGAAACAGCGATTAGCTTAATCCAGGATTAGTGAAAACTTTGTGGATGAAATACTGCTAATGTAGGAAAGAATGTTTAAAGCTTTTTGTTCATGCATCACATAAATATAGAAAGGTTTTATTCTAGAAAGTTTTGACAAAAGTTACCAAATAGAACATGTCTAATAAAGGAGCAGATTAAATTTTAACCCAGGATTAGCGGTAATCGCTGTTTGAACAACCGGGGCCCGATTTCCACTAGCGGGATTTTTGGCGCGCATTGACTTCTTCTTGTTTCTGAATGACTCTCAAGATCCAAAGAGTTTCCGAGAGCCAATGAGAAACGAGAAAAAGGTAATGGGCGCGAAAAATTTCTCCTAGTGGACATCAGGCTTTATGGGGTTAACAGACAGCTATAACTAACGGCTAATTTCAGACGGCTATAACTAACGGATATTTTCAAGCTATGTGGGTTGTTTTCATCCTAGACATCATCGACTGGTCTCAATACTATATCTTTTTGTTTAGTTTTGAGAATTTTCACATCCGTTGTCACCCACAAGCGCATGCTACCTGATGGAACTCTCATCGACATCAAAAGAGATGCAGGGAATTTGTAAGTAATAATTAAAAACCGATCTACGAGTTTTTTAGATGACTTCTAAAACGAAACCCTTTATACACTAATTGACGAAGAAAATTTTTGCAATTACTGCTTTTTGAGCCGCAATAATTTCATCAGAAAAGTGGGCGAGATCTGTATCAGATATATAGATCCGTAACGGTTATGATTTTCCTTTGTGTTTTCTTCATGAATTATTAATGAGTTTTAGAAGCACAAATCATTAAATTAATCTGTTTAAAATAGTGCGATGGCTCATTATTAACATCTGATGAGTTTGTGGAAATTTCATGTATTTAGGTAAACTTCAGCTCTTAAAATAGCCCTTCTAGACATTGTGATAAACAAGTAACTGAACTCGAAAGAGACCGATGCTTAAGTACTAATCACCTTTAAAAACATCCTGTTCAAAAACAGACATCAAGTATCTAGTGCGAGGTCAGTGGTCCGAGGTTTCTGATTAGTTCTAAAATAATGTTTAGTTAATAGATAACCTCGTCGTCCCAGCTTGCTCTTGACAATTAGAGCGTCTCGCCGGCGGTCGGAAGTTTAGACGGATTTATCATCAATACTCATGTCGTATTAATATATATATATAACTTTCGTCTTACATTGTATTGTTAGACCGTTCTTTGTGAAATTTATATCAAAAATCAAGGTAAGAGATTTTAGTTTCTTTTCCATTTCTCTTATTTGTCAATAATTTACCAATAATATGCCTCAGCAACGGACGAACCAAGGGAGATCGTAGTTCAATAATAAAAATTAAGGCCCAGCAAAAAACACGGAAAACAGCCATAATACCAAATAAGGTTTAAAACATATTTAATACTAACATTCTGTTGCGTCTCTGATGATGTTGCGAGACGCAACGAAATGTTAGCATTCAATATGTTTTAAACTTTACGTGTTATTATGGCTGTTTTCCGTTTTCTTTGCAGGGCCTTAGTAACATAGTTATTTTTTTTCAGGAGGAAACATGCCTAAGTCTGATCATTTCCTGTTTGGAAAGAATGCGCAGTTTGGAACAACCAAACAACGAGGAAGATAAGGAACAAAAGATGTTTACAACGTACAGTCACTTATGGCCCACGTCAATACCATCGTACGTTTTTTATACCCATATATTTCTTGCCAGGATTATTGCACTAAGGGCTGCTTTTTTACAACTTCTCACACAGATTGTCCTTTCAATCCCATATTCCTTTCAGACTTTAGGGCGGCTAGTTCAATGAGGTGTTGATATGTACTCGTTTGAAACTCATCGTAGTAGTCATCTTAGGGTACATTTACATACTACGATTAATCTGGCCGATTTCTGGTTTAGGTGCATGGTAATTGGTGAAAAAAGGGCAACTTTCAGTCATTGGAGCATTTTGTTTCTCTTTGTCAATTGAATGTGCATCTAGCCAGAAATTGGTCCGATTAAATTGGCAGTGTGAAAACCAAGCTTTAATCTTATGTCCAACTTGAGTAAATGTAAAGTTCAATACCGTAAACGAAAGCCAAACACTTCACCCGTGGATCCTCACGTAGATACCACTTTCCCGTTCGTATCAATTAATTAATTAATTAATTAATTAATTTATTTATTTATTTATTTATTTATATAGTTATTTACATCGTCATCTTGATGATCTTCTTTTTCGGCTTATTCTGTTTCTTTGTAATGGTGTTCATGTTCTTCGTTTTTCATTATTTCTGTTTTCGCTTAGTTCTGGTAACATAGCTTTCACTCAGATTGGCCTCGCTCTACTTGAAGTCATCGATCACAGTGTCACTGTGCTTCCGTTTAACTCAACATTCCTTAAAACCCAAGGAGACACATTTTACGGTATGAACAAAATTTTCTGGTAATTACAAAGAAAGGAAAAACGGAATTGGATGCTAAAATGATAGAATAGAATATGATAAGATAGAATAAGATAGGGAACCAAAGGATGTGCTTTGAATAGGATGGGATGGAATGTTATAAAAAGAATGAAGTGGTAAAAAATGTATATAAAACTTTATCAGAAGTATGACTCCTATTTGTTTCTTATTTTCCATTTCTTTTTTCCCAGAAAACGAGAATCATTTAAATGCTTTAAGATGTTATTTACAATCCGGAGCGGCATCGTCAGATTTCTTTGCAGTCAGCGTTCCAAAGTCAGTGTGGGATAATGCAGTAAGTACCATGAGTCTTCAAAATAGCAAATCTTTTATGGTGTATAGTAGGGTTCACGACTCAAAGAAAATTTTCTGATTTGAAAAATGCGCTTTAGGCCACGTAAAGACAGACATTAGAATTGCGAATAAGTTCATATAATTCCACATGAATTGACTCGAGAAACTTGCGTGGTCAGATTTCTAAGTTAGTTTTAACAATCTGCCTGAATTATATTTTTAGGTTTATCGCAAGATGATATCATGCTGTTCTGCCCTCAACGCTCATACCCAGGTAAGGTCTTGGCTGGGTTTAAAGTTACCTAATTCATTGATGTTGCAAAATTCTCTAAACGGCTGAGACACTCCTGCTTTAAAAAATGAGTTCATCCTGGTTTCTGGAGCTTAAGCTTAAATTTTATGGTACCTCTATGTTTTATAACGTATGGAAGTTGGTAAATTTTTTTTAGCCGTATTTATTTCCACACTGTTTTTCTTTTTATATTAGGTTACTGTTTTGTGCCAGTTTCTCGAGCCGTTGGATTACAATTTAGCTTATAACGCCATGAAACAAACGACACGGTAAGTTTCAGTTTCTATCGCAGGCTTACTGAAGTTTTCCAAGTGCATTTCCAAGTCAAATTCTATGAATTTCTAGGTCCACACACGTCTATTTAACCGGAATGCGTTTAGATCCAATATCGAAATATTTTCCGGAATAGCAATTAATTTTAGAAGTATTTGAAGAAGAGGAAAACACTTTTGATGAATTACTGTAATGTCGTGTTGCATGACCCTTGTAATAATTGTTTTGTTCATGAAGTTGTGATAAGTTTTTCCAAAATTTGATTAAATAGGATTTTCCTTCCTTCCTTCTTTCCTTCTTTCCTTTCATCCATCCTTTCCTGCCTTGCTTTCATTCTATATTTCTTTTATAAGCGATGACGCCTCAGAATTCTATTACTCGTTTATTTGGGACATCACCTTACTGGAATTTATTGTATGTATCCTTTGTATATTATATCGCTACGTGGCTACATGATTGTTTTGCTGGTACCTCTTGTGTGTATATGTCTTCTAACTAGCTACTTAAACCAATCAGTGGCCAATCATTCAATGTCGTTACTTTACAAAAATTTCCCCCTCATGGTTTCTTTCCATTTAACGAGTTAAGCGGCATTTTAAGCCATTTGTATACAAAATCGCAACGCTTTAATGACGTGCTTGACCCTGTGGGTATATTAAGATTTTCATAGTGAAATACGACAGATATTTTTTATGTTTCGTTAGATTTGCCTTATTTTAACGGATGTTTTTGTCGTCAGAGCGTGAGTACCAAAGGAGATTCATTTAATTGAAATATGTGTGGTTGTCCTTAAGTAGTCATCTTTTCTGTAACTTTCGCACTGCGTGTCCTTGACGCACAATCCAGATATTCATGGTAAACGTGGTGAGAACGACAAGAAACAAATTGCTGTGAGTATCCCTCACCATACGTTCATGTTTTTAACGTATAACTCTAACCATTGAGTTACCAAGGCACCTATGACGAACCAACAACGTAGCCCACCATCTGAGTCTTGGTAGCTC
The DNA here is from genome assembly GCA_036872915.1 of Nanipora kamurai. Lineage (NCBI taxonomy): Eukaryota > Metazoa > Cnidaria > Anthozoa > Scleralcyonacea > Helioporidae > Nanipora > Nanipora kamurai. The sequence continues at coordinate 507,943 of JBAHVQ010000203.1, forward strand.
TGTAGTTAGAGCGTCTCACTGGTCATCAGAAGGTTACGAGTTCGATTCCCCTCGGGGGCTCGTTTTCCTGACTACACAAGCTTGACGAACTTTCAAAGGTCGTCTGCAATAACAGGATTCATATCTCATGTTATTGGTTTTAATTTATAGAGCTGCGTTATTTTCAGCTATGTTGTACTCACCTCTGCAATGTTTGTCTTGTTGCTTTGCGTGGTGTTGCATTAGGTTGCGCTGTGTTGCGTCAGGCTGCGTTGCGTTGTGTTACTTTGTGCTGCGTTGCGTTGTGTTACTTTGTGCTGTGTTGCGTTGTGTTACTTTGTGCTGTGTTGCGTTGCGTTGTACTGCACTAGCTATGTTTTGTTCTTTTTTGTATCAGTCCTTTCACTTACCAAATGGAGACCTTTGGGGCTGGAGCGAGACAACGCAGTTCTCTTTACAATCCCTTATTTATCGCACCCTTACCCGTTAATGGTCGAGTTATCTTCACCACATACTGCAAGACACATGTTATATCAAATACGTAACATGCCAGGTCATTTGCATATTGCCTTGTGAGCGACGTTACATGCATATGACGTCAGGTTGTACATGTCACATTATAGACTAATGACACATCGTCGAAAATCACCATTGTCTTCCATTTCAGATCCAAGTACTTGGTCAACCAGAACTCAACAGTTGTAACCCACCGGAAATACTGCATCAGGCCAAACGCGTTCGAAACACTCAGTTCCTTCAAGTATTGGCAAAACAATATCTGTAATTTTATAAACCTTTGTTACATGTTTCAATAAAGGATAGACTGTGAATTCATTTGAGGCATACGAGGTATTCTTTTATTTTGTGAGAGAAAAAAGTAACACACTATCTGAAATTTCGTCAGTACACTTACGAATGACGACCAGTGGACGTTCGTTAAGCTCGTTACCTCAGAAAAACGATTTCTGAGCCCCAGACGGGAATCGAACGCGCAACCTTCTGATGACCGGTGAGACGCTCTAACCATTGAGCTACCACCACTTAGATGGTGATCTAGGGTTCAGAAATTGTTTTTCTGAGATAACGAGCTTGACGAACGTCCACTAGTGGTCTGATGTTTACCAAGCTCCCACATGAACAAACTTTCTGTTCAGCATTAAGTACACTTACGAATGATAAAGTTCCTTCAGTGTTTCTGACTTACTTAATCTGACCAAACGAAGATCATACAGCGTGAAACTTCATGGGCTTGCGTTACGTTCAAAAGCGTTGGTAAGCTTATTGTAGTATTTTTTACTTGACATAAGCAGCAAAAATTATGTTTGCAACAAAAAGGTAAGGTTAAAATATATTCAAACGTTTTTGAACTATATTTATTTTTCAAAATATATACTAACATTTCGAACCTGGTGATAAACATATAGTTCGAAAACGTTTGTATATATTTTAAACTTACCTTTTATTTTTGACTTGTTTCATCTGAACTCAAGAAGGACTCAGTCTGGCACGTCGTCAATAGAGACATATTTTTAAAGGTAAGCATTTTGTGCTTATTTAGTGAGGTTCTCACTTTATCTTTTATCTACTGCAATACCTAGTTATTTTGAAAAAATAATAAGCACAACTCGTCGAATGTCACATATTAATACCTGCGAATAAAGTCCTAAATTTGTGGGGCTAATAAACCTTTATCTTAACAGCAATTCTAGGTCGTCAACGATGTTTTTTAATTGTTAATTTTGGCATTCAAGCAGTTCTACCTTCGTTTTATAAACATATAATCATATCCCCCTTGTCATACCTGAAACCATATTACGACATATCATTGATTTTTACTTCAATGCTTAGTGAATTTCTCGTAAATCCTTACTGTTGAATTATCATTCTTTTCAGATCATGAAAATTGTAATTTTGTCTTGGCAGTTGTCAGAGGTAACCTGACGTCTAATCAAGTTTGTTCTTTATATTCTCTGTGGTATTTTTAACAACCAACTGGACACCAGTTTACTTATTTCGCGTCTTATTGGTCCTATGTCAAACTTGTAAGCGCCTTACTTAATCTGCCGGGAATAGACCATCTTCATACACTTCTGCTTTGACACACCTCAAAACTGTAACTTAGTTCAGTTTTCTTTCGCCTCTTGTTTCCCTCGACTATTTGGCTTCTAAAATTTAAAATAAAGCAAAACACATTATTTGTAATTTTTTCGTTACTATATGAGGTTGAGGGGTGAGACCTTGGTAGCCGAGATCTCGTGACCGGTGTACCCGGTGCGGCGGAACAAACAATGAATGGTGAGGTTGATCGATTATGCAAGTTTCTTTATAAGACGGAAAAAATATAAAAATAGAGAAAATATTGGCCAGGCAGTTGTGGGATCGGTTCTGTCTTACAGGTTGAGAAGCTTACGTAAGTCTTCCGTGTTACCACGTTCGTCATGGAAATCAGCACAACTTCATCAACTTGTCCTCCTCCTGTCATGTGAGGCAGTATCCAAACAATTATTTCATTTTCAATTTTACTTTCAGTTGCACGCAAAGTATCAGTCTTGACATGGCGTCCCAGATATTGCTCTTGTTCGGGATATTTAATTTGCAACAAGTCGTTTTTGCAGCGGTGACATGCATTGGTGAGAATGGTCATCCTTTGGATTGGTAAGTAAATGTCGACATGTTTTAAAAGTAAAATTTTTGTTTCTGAGTAGACCGTACCTGAAATGCAGATTAAAAATAGTGAATATCTTGATTTTTTGATTTAAAATTTATACAACCCAAAGATTTGGTCTAGTACATCCCATCAAAGAAGTAAAAGTTACTTTAGAGCTTGATAATTTAATGATTGATCTGCCTAATTAACCTTGGGAGAGAACTCCCCAAAAGCTGGTAGGCATACCTTAGTTTATCGGTGGACTCACTGTAAAAGTCAGTCAGTCAGAGATTCTAAGCTTTCTTATTAAGCGTGCAGTACATTATATGCCGTTGAACCACTCCACATCGAACACATCTCCTGAAATGGGGGACAGCATTAACAAAGAAATATTCTTGACTTCTAAAAGGAGAAAGTGCAAAGTTTCTTGTTGGGAAATAACAATTTTATCCTAGTATCAAAAAAAATTATGGCTAGGCTTGGTAATCTGTTCACATGTAATACATTACTTCAAGTCTATGAAATAACTTCCATTTTTATTTGTAAATAATTTTACAGATAAAGAATATAAAGCCTTTTTTGCAAGGAGTAAACTGGGGGGTCCTAGTTATTTGTAGTTATTTGATTCCTTCACCTGTTCACATATAGGTATATGCTTTCTATTTGTTTATTTATCTCTCCATTGCTTTCTTATTTAACATGTTCCATTTTTTTTAGTTCCATTTTATTTTTTCTTCCCTTGCTTCTTGTCTGCACTTAAAGATGTTATCTCTTTCTCTTATACTCACAGGTTCATTGTCCTCAAACTACCAAGACAACGGGACTCACCACACCCTTATGTAGTCAATGGTCTTGGTTATGTTTATATGGACAGTAGCTCCTATCAATTCAACATGCCTGATAAACCAATCAGCAGCAACAGCAGTTCAGTTGGTTATACCCTGCAACAGATTTACCTCAACCAAAAGAGATCTGGTGATCTTGCATACCTCATGTATGATGACAAGGATGCCAGAGGTAATATTACATTTGAAAGGCATAGTGGCAGACTTATGCAATATTTAAGAGTCAATGTTGTGAAATATGACAAGTTTAAAGTGGGAGAATGGAATTGAAATTTGGATTGAAAAGGAGCATCAAAGTATGATAAAAAATAAAATTAAAAAATACAGTGTATTTTTAGTATAGTAAGACCTTTCACAACTTTTAAATATTGTTTTGGAGAAATTTCTATTGGTTTGATATGCAAATGAGATGGTGTGATGTCACAACCAGCATACAGCAGTTCCACACATCGCAAAATCGGTTATACCTTTGTGGTCACTCAAATTTGTTCTACTTGCAGTGCTCAGTGTCATGAGCAGTTTTTATGTACATCGTTTCAAGTGATTTCATTGAAGAAACTAGGAGATATAACAGATTTTTCAATATGTATCTTAGCTGTAACATCATGCAGTCATGTCATTTATACATTAATCAAATCAAAATAGCTCATAAACAAAGGAAGATATGTAAAAGTTATAAAATGTCTATATATATAATTTGAGGAGTTCTTTCAAATGGGACAAACTTAATTTATATTTCCATATTCCTTTAACAGGGTAAGGGTGCATGTTAGCCTTTAGCTCTGGCTATTGCCAGACAGTTTTACTTGTCACAGCGACAAGCCCAGGACTTTAATGAAGTTAAAAACTATATCCTTAAAATTTACATCTAATAAATAAATATTGACAGTAATGTATATTTTCTATGTTCAGGACATGAATCATTCTATAAAGGTCATACCAAAGGTGTTCTTGGTTTTGATTCAACATCTGGCTTCTGGCTTGTACACAGTGTGCCCAAATTTCCACCTTATGCTAATGATGGTTATGGCTATCCTGAATCTGGAGAGATGTATGGGCAGTCCTTTCTTTGTGTCACATTCAAGATGCCAACTTTTGATGACATTGGCTTCCAGTTGTTGTACAATGATCCTAATATTTACGATAATTACATACCTCAGTCTTTAGCAAGCCAAGTGCCAAACATAACACAAGCAATTGATGGTGGGTGGCTTGTTTGTCATTGTGATGACAAATTGTGATGTAAGAACAATTCTGTTGAACTGATTTTATTTTGTTTTATTTTATTTGTTTTTTGCAGGCAGGATAAATGTTAGTTTACAAATTTCTTATACTGTGAACTAAAAGAAACTATGCCCATTTTAGCAGTATTAGAGTTGTGTTTATGGAGACATGCTATCGTAATTCAACCATGCATACCAGATGTAGCTTTCTACTACTGTGTTGAAATATTTCCAAATTGACAGTAGTCTTAAAGCAATAAGCGATGGTATCAATTTACTGGTGTCAAATTCCCTTACAACCATGTGCAGATTAATATTTTGTATGTTTCAATCCTTATCAGCTTCCTAACTTTCAAATTGAGTTCCTGTTATTTGTGTTGAAAAGCTGCTCTAATTGCAACCTGACAGCCAGAGTCTTATCTCTTCTGCTACTCTTCCTGAAGAGTAGCAAGAAAGTAATGAATGTGCTCGTAAACATAATATTTTATTTATTTTATTTTTCTTTACTTTATTTTATATCATTTTTATTTTTATCATTCTTTTTTTGATAAAATATAACTGCCTTATTCATACATGAGCAACATTCTCAATCTTAGGAAATTGTTATTAGGCTTCAGGAATAAAATTTAATTAGTAGGAATCAAATTGTTGGTAGGAATCAAAATTACTAGGATACTAGAATAAAATACTAGGATAGTATTGACATATAAACATCAGAAGTTGACAGATACAGTTAAGAGATAACTTTTTTGTTTTGGTAACAAACTACTGTAGGACATTGTTTCAACCTGTATTTACAAGTAGGAAGATTGAGAATATTTAATTTTTATTTTATTTTTATATTCAAATAAAAATAGAATAAAAATAGTTTTAAGTATTCCCATATTTATCTGTCAATTAATTTTCTTATGTTGTGTTTCTTGACAGGAAAGCACATTAGTACGAAGCCATATTCCCATGTGACTAAAATGATGTCCTCAGAAGGTGTGACATTCACAAGTTTTGCCAAAAGTGCATATTTTGAGGCTGATTTGTATCATCAATTGGTTGCACCATTTTACAACGCAAGTCTTTTGTCTGAAACCTGGCAAAATGGTGAAGGAAAACTCCCTTCAGACTGCAATATACCAACTGTAGAAAATGTTAAAGATTTACAGTTAATGGACATTTCATTCAGAGAAACAGAGGATCATTCCAAATGGGCAATCTCTAAATCTGGAAAGCTTGGATTGGTTTGTATAGGAGATATCAATCAAATGGTAAGCTCATACCTAACTATTATTCTCAAATTTCTAGTGATATGCTGCACCTGCATTGTAGAACAATGGGAAAGAATAATGTACTGGGGAAAAAATCTTAGTGTACTATGCTCCTCTCAAAAAATCTGAAAAATCTGAATCTGAAATTCTCAACTCGACATGATTACTGTTTTTAAAAGGACTTTTCTCATTTTCTTGAAAACGTGTTTTTGAAAAACCTGTTGACGCTTGATTACACGATGCTTGAAAGAATAAAATGCAGTAGGTACAGAATATGAACCTGCATAAACATATTTCCATTACCAAAACACAACAGTTTGATCAGAGACTGTATTTGTTACATGTTGCAAAGTATACAGCGTTTTTCTTCATGCAGTTTACATCATATATGATACAAACATTTCAGCGTCACTCAAAAGGCAGTTGTGTACTCCGAAGTACCCACAAGTAAAATTACAGATAAAAACTGTTGCATATATTCTAAATATTATGACATTTTGTATTAAGAAGACATTTGCATGAATGTTTTAATCTTGCAGGAATCGCAGTTTAAAAGAGGTGGTGGAACATTGTGTGTGACAAACACAAATATTTGGAGCACATTCCATGAAGCTATAACAGAAATTGAAGAATGTTCAGACAGACCTATCTCGTGAGAACGAGATGAGCTCGACAGTGCACTTTGGAGTGCATAGTTAAACTTAGTTTCTTCTTTATATCAATTATTTACCAGAGCCCACAATTTGTTCAAAAGGCAATTAACTTAATCCAGGATCAGTGAAAACTTTTTGGACGAAATACTTCCAATTTGAACAACTGGGTTTTGATCATTAAGATGAGCATACAAACTGTTTATAGTTAACTCTTTAGGTACTGATGTTTTCTTCACATCACCCGACTCCCTCCTATTCTTCACAGCCATATTTGTCCTTCTAATTCAATAAATTTAATGCTATGTACCAAAATGGTTCTTTTTAACAACAACAACATCAAAATGACTTACATATAAACTTAAAGTTTGGACTAACTGCAGTCACTTTCATCTCGACTGAAATTTCGGTAATTATTTCAGTGATTTGAAGCAAATATTTTCAGAAATTTTTTAGGGTCAAAAATTTTACCAAAAAGAAAAGCGGTTAACCCATGGTTTTTCATGATTTTTCGACCACTTTCAACTTTTTGAATTAAGATCACTATGTGAAGATTTCGAAGAAATGAAGTATTTTAGTAGTTATTTTAGTGATTTTAAGCAAACATTTTGAGAAATTTTTTAGGGTCACAAATTTTACTAAAAACCAAAGGGGTCAACCCATGGTTTTTCATGAATTTTCGACCACTTTGAACTTTTTCAATTACGCTTAAAATATGAATGTTTAGACGAAATAAAGTATTTTAGTAGTTATTTTAC
>JBAHVQ010000203.1:515403-557069 GCA_036872915.1 Nanipora kamurai
ATTTGACAAAAAAGCAAAGGGGTTAACCCATGGTTTTTCATGATTTTTCGACCACTTTGAACTTTTTCAATTACGCTGAAAATATGAACGTTTAGACGAAATAAAGTATTTTAGTAGTTATTTTACTCATTTTGAGGAAATATTTTGAGAAAATTTTTAGGGTCAAAAATGTGACAAAAAAGCAAAGGGGTTACCCATGGTTTTTCATGATTTTTCGACCACTTTGAACTTTTTCAATCGCGCTAAAAATATGAATGTTTAGACGAAATAAAGTATTTTAGTAGTTATTTTACTTATTTTAAGGAAATATTTTGAGAAAATTTTTAGGGTCAAAAATTTGACAAAAAAACAAAGGGGTTAACCCATGGTTTTTCATGATTTTTCGACCACTTTGAACTTTTTCAATTACGCTTTAAATATGAATGTTTAGACGAAATAAAGTATTTTAGTAGTTATTTTACTCATTTTAAGGAAATATTTTGATAAAATTTTTAGGGTCAAAAATTTGACAAAAAAGCAAAGGGGTTAACCCATGGTTTTTCATGATTTTTCGACCACCTTGAACTTTTTCAATTACGCTTAAAATATGAATGTTTAGACGAAATAAAGTATTTTAGTAATTATTTTACTCATTTTCAGGAAATATTTTGAGAAATTTTTTAGGGTCAAAAATTTGGGCAAAAAGGAAAGGAGTTAACTCTTGGTTTTATACAATTTTTCGACCAACGTGAACTTTTTGAATTAAGCTTAAAATATGAATGTTGAGACGAAATGAAGTATTTTCGTAGTTATATTTTTAGTCAATTTTATAAGAATCCTTTAGGGTCAAAAATTTTACAAAAAACCAAAGGGGTTATCCCATGGTTTTTGAACTTTTTTGGACCGCTTTTAACTTTTCGAATTAAGCTCTAAATATGAAAGTTTAGGCGAAACGAAGTACTTTAGTAGTTATTTTAGTCATTTTAAGGAAATATTTCTGGAAATTTTTTAAAGGTGAAAAATTTACGGAAAACCCACGGAAATTTTTTGGCTATGACGACTCAAATACCTGGTAAAGTACATTACAGCTGATTTTGCAGCTGTATAGAAGCTTCTTTTAAGAAAATTTGTACTTGGTTTAACCAAAGTAGGTTTAAGATTATTACTTCGTTACCTGTAGCATCTATTTTCACGTTTAGTGAGCAGTTCAACCAGATAATTTAGTAATTTTCTGGCTAACTTTTAATGTTATCGTAGTGTCACGATTTGTTAGCATCTTATCCATCGTTATCCAGTCGAGATTTTCTAGTAAAATTTTCAGTGCAACAAACATCGTATGCTGCCAGTTACCACGCGTGCCGCTCTCCGTAATTTTAACAATTTATCTATATGGCCACAACAACCAACGTTCCAGACAGTCGAGCAGTAGTTAAAGTGAGGCAACGTCAGTGTATTAGACACTTTTACAAGAGTAGTTTAAAGGAACAAATAATTTTTGCCTTCTGAGAAGTGAAATGGAAGACTGGCAATGAAAATACTCCTCTTACATGAGCATGAACTTGATTTAAGACCTTGCCACATTCCTTACCTTTTTCCCACTAAATAGTTTCAAATGCTATCCACAGATGAAGCCATCTTTGAATTCTTCTCGTCCGCGTGCTCTTCGACTCTCAGTCCTTTGTTACAGCATTTCCCACTTTGTAATAGTTCAAGATTCCATTTTAAAGTACCAATTCGCTTTCTAACAGATAAAGTTAGATTTGGACTTTTCTATATCTGCCTTATTCCGAATGAACTCCATATTCAACGTTCTTTAAACCTTAACGGAGATTTCTTATACAGTAGTTCAGTGTCTTTGAATAAATTTACGACATACTAAAAAATCCGTCTTTTGTTCAGACATCACGTTTCCTTGTTGACGTAAATTGTCAACGTCAAAATCAAATCCCTGTGGGTAACCTATGATGTCAGGTAATAAAAAAATTATTGAACCCTTCACTAGGTCCATTAGCTGTTTTGTAAGCATTGAGCACCTATACTGACTTATGTCCAGACTTTCAATCCCCGTAAAAAAACTTCTAACCACTTGAATTAACCACTTCACCTTTTGGTGAAATATTTTGACCTCCAAAATTACGCAAATTTTAGCCAAAAACCCAATCAACTTCCAAGGTCCAAAGTGGTTGAACAATAATCAAACATCATGACTTAACCCTCTTCATTCTGGTGAGACTTTTTGACCTCAATCCAGCAAAATGTTAGCCCAAAACCACCAAGATAAGTGCCAAATACGTTCAGAAGTCTCTGACGGTAAATTGCCCAGACAAAATTGACCAGACAGTTCAAAATAAAAACAAACACTACTAGACATCAAAACCATACTTAGACACAGTTTCGAGATTGCTTTTCCCCTTTTTCTACGAAACATAATTCATATACTGTAAAGTGGATTGACATAGTTTATAAAAATAAATATATTGTCATTTATTCACATAAACGCATTCTTGAGTTTACGATTTTTTTCGTTTGATCTACCAGGAGGCAACAGCCGATGTTTCTTAATAATTTGCAAAGCTTCTCTTGTGTTTCCTAAGAAAAGAATTTTTTTACATGATTGAAAAAAATTCACTACGTAAGGGGTTTTGAAATAGCTATAGTTGATAATTTTCATTAGGCGCACAAAACAAACTTACCATTCTGAAGTTCTATGTAAATAGCCAGAACAACAGCGTGAGCTGTAAGTTCCTTTAATGGGACGAGAGATGTGGCCTGTTTAAAAATATACAACGGAAGAAGGTCTAAGGCAAGAACTGAGATAAAGTCGAAATATTACCGTAAGAAGTTCCGTCTTGTTTTATAACCCAAATGTTGGTTTTACAAGATGTTGTTGTTCTATTTCTTTAACCCTCGGTGACAGTGGCTTTTTCATTTGACGAGTAAAGTCGTCTGGCGTTAGCCAGAGTAAAATACTAAAGTCTGCATCAAGCACTGGTGACTGAACTTTAACCCTATGGGGTTAAATTGTCGACTGGTAATGGACAAGTTCTAAGTAACCTCGAACTTGAGATGTTCTTGATGAAATGTTAAACTTCATTTGCCATACTTGGAAAAGGTTACAACTTGACCATGATCTGTCTCCACATGTGATAAAGACACCTGGCTGTTTGCGATAACCTTCTCGTTGACTCGTGTGGCTCAGACTAGATTAACTTTCACAATTAGTTTGAAATGAACGTGTAAAATGGTTCTTTTTTGAAGCCTCTTAATAAAATCGCAAAATTTGCTTTATCAGGTCTAAAACACTCGGCTTTCCCCTTGGGATTTAAACCCCATTTCTACTCATGTCTGAAACATTACGTAAAACACTGGAAGGGATGAAACTATTTTCTAGGAAATCGTTGACAATTTGATCTCCAAGTAACTAGCACTGTGCTGCTACACATTTGATGGTCGTGGGTAAATCATCTTGATAATTAGTGAACCTTTGATGCAGTAGCGAAGCCAGAGAATATGATGCGCAGGCCTGGGGAGCACACTAATTAGGGGGTCCGGGGGTATGCTCCCCCGGATATATTCCGAGTGTGAGGTCTGTACTGGAAAGTATTTTCCAGAGGATTTCGTATGTACCGAGCGACGAAGGAGCAAGGTCTGTGCGTAAATTCCAAAGGGGAATATTTTCCCGTACAGATCGAACAAACGAGGTTAATAAGGAATTTATTATATGGGCGGAAAATGTATAAATCGGACAAAGAACTCACATTTCGCGCCTCAAACTGCTAGCAGGTCTGTACGAAAAACGTATTGCACAGCTAGGCAGTCAATCAGCGTGCGTCATTTGCCATGCAGACCAGAAAACGAGGTTGCCATATAATAAAAGTTCTTATCGTCGTCTCGAATTATTCAATCTATTTTTCGGTTGAATATGCCAAATACGTTTTGGGAAATGCTCATGTTCGAGCTGACGTGCGGGCCTGGGCCTGGGCCTGGGCCCAGGTCTGGCCTCGAAACTGCTTTGATGAGTGAGCAACAGTACAACCTGGACATTCTTTAGTTAAATTCACAAAAAGGCAGCGGCAGCAGTTAGTGGAAAAACCAATCTATTTACCTGATAAATACACTTTTTTGCTTTGTCATACTCGTCTCGAAGGCAGTGTGCCCCTGCTAAGTTGACCAGAAAGGTTGCTCGTGCTTCAGCGACGCTTTGAGGAAATTGACGATTTGTGCATCCTGGTGTGGTTGAGAAATATCAAAATTAGCACAGCAACAAAGAGTCATGGAGGCACATGGGTTAGGTAGCTAGGTCGACAGATAACATTATTTCCTCTCCGTTTGATGAAGCTGATTAGGGTCCTGGAAAACCACAAGCTAATATGCGGGAAGAAAGACACGATTAACATTTAAATCCTCAATTGAATACGAAATTAATGAAGACAAACGTACGACCAAAATACACAAAAAAACTTAAAAATAGCTAAACTGACGAGATTACCAGTTGGTGGATCATTTGTGCCCTCATTGATTGTCCTTGAAATGCCACTGACATTGTCAGGAGACAGATGATTGATAGCCTCCGGTATTCGATTCAAATGTATCAGTGCTTCGGCAGCATACAGGTGACCCAAGAAACTAACATTAGGACGACAACAACGAAAACAGAGATTGTAAGAAGAGAATATTAATAAGGGTGAATGAATTCGTAAGGTTAAAAAATCAAGTCAACTTTTCACAATTCATACTTTTCAAATGACAAGTTACTGACGAAATGTCTAACTTACTTGAGCGATCCACTTCGTTTGGGCTGAGTTAACATGTTCACTGCATGTTCCAATGAAAGGACATACTCTCCCAAAACAAGAGAAATATACGATGTACCAGCAAGAATGCAGTTTCTTAAGAGATGATGATAAAATACAATTGTTATGGTTCTTTAGTTATTGTGGATAACCGAACAACTGGTTACGTGACCAAGACTAACAGCAACTTACTTCAGCTGCTGGAGTTCTTGTCCTTTAACCGGACCGGAGGGAGCTGCTGGGATGGAGGTCTGTGATGTATTTTCACTAATTTAACGCGAACACGAACAAGAAAAAGGAAAATTATATTTATAACAGTCAATTTGTTTAATCTATAAATTTTATAAGAGCGGGTAAGGCAATCATTTCTGGGCAAACTAGTTTTGATTACAATTTTGTAATATTGTTCTTATAATTATTTAACTCTTCCCCGACTAAGAACGTACTGCACTACTTTACTCTGGCTGACGTCAGAAGATCTCACTGATCAAGAGAACACCCTGACAGAGAAACGGCTGCCACTGGTTAAAGACGGAACGAGCGCATAAAAGAGAGAACAACCCCCCATATAATGCATTCCCCCATATAATGCATTCCCCCATATAATGCAGTGTAACACAGCATAGCAAGTTCGTTAATAGTAAACATGACTCGAAATATGGGATTTAAACTAAAGCTTTATATTCTTTGGTTATCGGCAAAAAGTTAATTTAGGGGCTACAGAAGTTAGTAGAAAAGTACTCACCAAGTGAAAAGAAGTAAATTACGCACGCAAGCAACGAAAATTTTAACCTCGTCGATAAACTTTATTGTAGTTTATTATTCATAGTAAGAAATGGGAATGGATTCGGCATCCAACACCAGCCAGTAAGATTGTCGCTGTACTTTTAATATTAAATGACTGAGTTACTCAGCCTCTATATATGCATTCGTTCCGTGTTTAAGAAATGGTTAAGGAGCTTTTTGCACATTACTTTAGGTTTTACTCAATACTCATGGGACAGATTGAACGGCTTTCTTTAGCAAACAAATCGTGCTTGATGCAACTTTTAGCACTCTACAACGTAGATCTCTAGTTTTTTTTTCATGGTGTTTGTTGCAATTTTGAATTCAGGTTGACAGCGGTTAATCCATCTACTTACTCAAGGTTACTTTGATCGTTGTCTGGATTTTCTTTTTCTTTTGAATCTTTGTCGTTCTCGCCGGCCGAACTGGCTACGTTTTCTGGGATCAATGCCAGCGCATTTCGCAGACACAGCAAGCCAAAGTGTAGATTACAACCAGGCATAGCGGCCGAGTGACCTCCTGATGTGGGACTTAAAAAAAAAAGCTACAGTCAACCAAGTGAATAGTTTACAAAAGTTTTATTAACAGCTGAACACAAAGTCGGTTCATGTGGGTAGCCTGGTATACATCAAACGACCAAGGGAGCCCGTCTAGGGCTCAGTCGTGTTTCTGAGTAAACGAGCTTGACGAACGTCCCTTGGTTGTTGCACATAAGTTTTCAAAAATGTACTACAAACATGTAATGTGAACTCTGATCTAAAATTTTTACCGGTTTTTCTATCCAAAGAAGGTAAGAATATTCTAAATCAACTGTCTGTATGCAACCTCAAGGCAAATCCTTGGATATTTGTATGGTGATAAACGATATAGGTAGAACATTCGTGACAAATCATGTAAATATGTTTTTAGTAAGAAATAAATTTAGGTAGTGTTTCACAAATATTTCACAAAAATAATTTCACCTCAAAAACATTTTAGAATCACTTTTATTACTTAAGTGTAGTCTAAACCTCGCTTATTCCCTAACTCAATTTTTTTAACAATTACATCAAAAGAAATAGAGAGCTTTGGTCGTTCTTAGAAATAAGACTGGAATTGGATATGCAGCCTGAGTGTAAAACACAACATCATAACGGGACGTGTCACGAGAACTACAAACAAATTAGTACTCACACTAAGCTAAGATAAATGTAGCCTTCTTCCGAATAGGGAAGTGTTTCCTTATATCCTTAACACATGCAGTAATTAAAATTAAGTATCATGTTCAATATAAAACACTCACTCTGCTCTGATGTGTTCCGTAGATGTTGCCAACACAACTTTTCGGAATGGCCCAGAACCAATTACTGATTGTACAAGGTTGCTTTTCTTTGGGTAGCCAATAGTTATATCTTCAGTGAGTGACTGAAATTATAAATTATACAATATAACAAAAACCCAATATTAAAGAAAGCAGCTACTGTATAACAGAAACGGTTGAACAGTTGTTGATTTGGAAGAAATACATTAACAAGTAACGGGCGTTTCGAGGGAAGGCCCTTCGTTCTGACTCCGACGAACGCCCTTTGCTCAAAACGTCAAAACGAAGGGCCTTTCCTCGAAACGTCAAAACGAAGGGTCTTTCCTCAAATCGTCAGTTACTTGTTAATGTGGTTTTCTTTTGGCAGTTAACAAGCCTTTAACCGTTTCTGTTTTAGGGAAAAAAATGTCCACGCAGCACTGCGTTCATATTACTGAATAACAGAACGACAAGACTAGAGATAAGGAATATTACTGTGATAGGCGGTCAATACCCGTGGATAAAATTCGTACATCCAAGTGGCCGAATAATAATCTGAGAATATTAGTCCTTTGTAAGGGATATCACGAAATCAAGTGTACATTAAATAAAACCTCAGATTCACACACTTTAAGACCTAACCACGACCAGTTGCGGAAGAAGCAACTGTTGTACTATGATGGTAAAGGCGCTGCACCCCAGGGAATCTGCACACTGAGATACAAACGAAGGCCGTCGCTGAAAGAACAGTCAAATGGAGAACTCGTTACCATAATCGACCATCGTTACTCATTTCATTCGAGTTGCATTCATCGCACTTGGTCCCTTTTTGGTCTTAAAAACGTAATAATTTATTTTATTTCGTAATAACAGCCATGACTAAATCAATTATGTACTTTTGAATTATGACTGACGTGAAAGAAAAAACGTTGACTGCGAGAGATGAACAACAACAGAAATCCTAGAAATTTCATCAATATCGAAATAACAAAAAAGTATTTCAAGAATTATTAAGTACTTTTATGACACGAATTTTTACCATTTGATATGCCATAATACAACATTCAGCCAAACGAAGCCACAACCTCGGGTTAGTGTGGTAGACTTGTACTGATTCAATCAAACAGTCAAAGGCCACTAACGGTCTGCCATCATGCAACATCTGTACTCCCAGATTGTACAACAAATGATAACGACAGTTGAGTGATAAAGTACACATAGGTCGGTTGTTCAATGGATTGCCTGAAATATTCAGAAAACAGAAATATTTTATCAACAAAGCCACCCTACCAAAGCAATATGACTACCTAAAGCGAATCACAACTCCTCCAGACACTTCAACTACTGGTACATCATAACAACATTACAACAGTTCATCCAGTGACATCACCTCACCAAGCATTATAACCAAACCAATTTCAAAATCAATGTTGGTGTCACCATCACACAGTACCATCCAGCACTACAAAATCTCCATGCACCATCAGCAACTGTGAAGCCACCAGTAACCATGAAACCACCTGTAACCATGAGACCAACTGGCACCATGAGACCAACTGGCACCATGAGACCAATTGGCACCATGAGACCATCTAGCACTAGCAACATGAAACTACCTGGTACCATAAAATCACCTAGCCCTATAAAACCATCTGACCCTGTAAAATAAACCCAGTGCAATGAAACCACCTGGCATATTTGCATTTAAGCCATTCCACGTAAAGTTGGTTTAATGCAGTAGGTGTCTCATAACTCTTTTGAACCTTGAAACACATGGAATTGGAAAATGAATCTATACTTGACTCACTTTTATCACCAGGTAAAAGTTGGGCTAGTGCTTTTTCATTTTCCTCAATAGCACGACAAAAATAAAATGATGCTAGATTGTATTTCTGCATTTGAAAATGAAGACAACCCAGGTTGTTAAAATACATTGCTGTGACACATTCACCAGTCTTAAGCACGTTGTTATCCTTTGATGCACTGTTAAGAAGCTTCACTGCCTTCCGCTCATTGTGACGTACATATTCAAAATTACTCTTGATAAACAGCCCTTCTGCATCCTGTAAGAAACAGTCATACAATGAGTCACTCATTAATCAATCCTATTGAACAATAAACATTAACAAAACGTTTGGAAGTTGGCTATATAGCAAGAACATAAATACAGATTTCTCTGAGACTTAATAGCAGGAATCTGATTTTATTTTAATGTTTACAGAAAACTCTAGTTTAAATGCACTCCTGGTCAAAATAAAGTGAACATCTCTGGTGGCTGAAATTATGAAATTCATATTCGCACAAGATTGAAGATGAATAATGCATACCATGTTGTTCATATTCATAATTATTTTGATTTCTTTTTTACAGGCTTTGATACACTTCTGCAACAAGTGTAGTTTTGCTTTCAACTGTAGAATAAAAAGAAAACAACATTCAAAAAGTTACACGAATGAAAAACTGCTACCATAATCTTATACAGGGCTTCTACCTGAAGCTGACACAACAAACTTGTAACTGACTTGTTCATGGTTTGTTTGCATCCAAAATAACATGAAGATGACTTGAATCAACATGTTGAAAGCTAAGCATGATTTACTGTACTGGTAACTGAAAAATTTTGTGGCATTTCCAGCACCCATATTTACTTTGAAGTAGTAATTACTTACTGTGGTAAGAACTCAGGAGAGTCTCCACTAACCTTGTGAAACCAGAGTTTCTGTTTATCATCTAGTTTAAGTGAACATTGACTGTCTTGGTCTACCCTTTTCAATGCATCTTCATTAGCATTCTACATAAATTATACAAGTGAATATAAATCTATTTATCATCCGAGGTATTAACTACATTAGAGTTGCCACTGCTTACATATCAACTTTTTGGATGCAAAAGTCTCTAGATTTTGTTAACCCATTGCTCACAATGGTCCCTGCTATGATTTTACTCTCACTGTCTAAGAGTAGATCATTTTACTGTTCAAAGGGAGAGTTCTTGGTAGACAGTGAGTTAATCCTAACTTTGAGAAGATTTTGTTTCAATCATTTAAAATTGGATTGCATGGAAAAATTATGTGGTAAAATCTATTTGCATATCAGTGGCATTGATTGCAATATCACAATTATAATCTTCTCTGACAACCATTTTTTTCCTCACTGCAATTTAGTGATCATAGATTGCAAAGTTGAGGAATCAGTGGCAGTCAAGGAGCCCATGTGTGCAAGTTTAGTGTCAAATAATGAAAGAAAATTTGGTAGAAAACCTTTTGAAAGTATTTTAAATGCTGATGAACTGGGAAACATTCCCTCACAATCTATCTTTGGTTTTCTTACCAGTAATTTTGATTGGGAAAAAATATAAGTAATGTCACACACTGCCATAGGTTACTTAGTAAACATTATGATTTCAGGAGTTCTTGCCTGATCAGAAAACAAGAAAAATTACAAGTAACAGTATATAATATCATTTTCATGTTCCATTTTCAAAATACCTCAGGGGATTGTTTGGAAGTACCATACAGATGTTTCTCAAAAGAATTCAGGACAGCAGCTGCTTTGTCCATCTAAAAACATCAACATATTATCAAAAGTCAATGCATATCTGTTCAGGTATAAAACATGGTAAAACAGATGAAGGGATTACACGTTTTGACAAATTTGCAAAGGATACCAGTTTGTCTTATGTGTACAGTAAGTCATATTTAATGCTGAACACAAATTTGGTTCATGGGGGAGCTCGATAAATATCAGAGGACTAGTGAATGTTTGACAAGCTCATTATCTCAGAAAAACGATTTCTGAGCCCTAGATGGGAATTGAACCCGCAATCTTGTGATGATCAGTTAGACGCTCTAACCATTGAGCTACCACAACTCAGATGGTGAGCTAGGATGCAGGTTCGTCATACTTACTGCCCAAGCAGAAGTCACAATATAATAATAATGATTGCAACCAGTCATCAGAAGGTGGTAGTTTCAATTCCCATCTCAGGCTCAGAAATAGTTTTTCTAAGATAACAAGCTTGACAAACGTTTCCGACAGTAAGTTGTGTACTATGTCTGACAATATACCTGGTACATAATTAGATACATCTCCACAAGAAAGAAACATATGTTCTGTGCTAAAATTTCATCTATAAAACAGATTGGAAAGGCTAAGCAGCAATAGATGGTATACTTTTTTAGGGTTCAACAAAAATAAAAAAACAAGCTTGCCAGACAGGTAAACTTGATCTTTATTATTATCCCTTTAAATTTATATAGCTCTAAATCAAATCACCGTAACAGCCTGTGACATACTCCTTTCTCTCAAAAAATTGCAACAAACCTTTTTTTTCCCCTCAAGCAACTCAAAATCAAAACACACTAACTCAAGGAGTCACTCCACTAGCTCCAGGCTATAAGTCAACCTTTCTGTCATTCCCTGTTTTTTCTATACTTTTATATTAACATTAGTAAAAGATAGTCAACTCAACTTTATATTACTTTGTTTTTTATGTTACAAAAAATACAGTAATATAGTATGAAAACCTACCAAATGATTCCATAATTTTATATAGTTTTTCTAAAATTCCAACAGCTTCTCTGTACTTCTTGACCTGTACATCATACAATGTTGTGGGAAAGTTCATGTGAATATTAATTTTATATATGTCACCATAAAGTTATGAAAATATTAAAATAAAGTTAGTTCATAAAAATAAAACCTATGTCTACATACATAAAAGCAATACACAGCTTTGTTATAAAACAACACAGCTCTGTCAATATCAGAAACTTCAATATTGAATCCTTCATCTGTCTTGTGGTTCGTCTAATAACAAAATTAATACAAAACAGGTTTCGTCAATTCTCTTGATATCTATCTCAAACATGGCCAACCTTAGGATGCTCCATGCTTTAGCATACCACTGGGTAACTACATCTCCAGTTTACTTTGCTAAAATTCCATTTAACCTGATAAAAAAACTAACCTTTTTTTTAATAACTTGTAAAGCTTTTAGGAAGTCCTCAGTACTTGTACAATCACATTTATAAAACTCGGCTACAGCCTTGTTGTGCAACACCTTCATATCCTTTGGGCGTAAATCCTCAAGTTTTGAGAGAAAGTGCAGAGAAGTGTCATAATGACATTGTTCAAACTCCAACAAAGCATGATTTGCTAGTTCTTGCTCTTGGTCAGTGAAATCTGGGGAAGAGTTTCTTTCTTGTTCATTTTTCACTTCAGGTTTTCCATCACCTTCCATGTCAAATCTATCAATTACCATCATAGGTAGGTGTCTCATGAAAAGGTTAATGTCAGAGTCTGAAAAGTTACAGCCATTCAGCCTTTGGTGACTAATAAAACTTTTGGGATGGATGTCTATGTTCCAGTCATTCACCTGATGACAAGATTTTACTCTTACTGTTTCTAATTAAACAGGTAAATCATATTTTAAGTTATGATTCCTATATCCATATATAGAATTGTAACAGTTTACCCTTTGTTCTCCCCTTCCTTCTGTCATTTTGCATCAGGGGAATACTGCTGTAATTTCTGCACAGGTTTGCAAATTTTAATAGACTACAATTATATAATTATATACATATGTAATATGTACAGTAGACAAATAAGTATAGTAGGAAAAGTAATAGAGTTTATCTCTAACTCCTTCCCTGCCACATCTCTCCTTTTGATGAGTTAAATTGTCTGGCATTAGCCAGAGTGAAATAATAAAAGTCCCCCATGACAGGGAAGGAGATACTTCTGGTTGTACATGAGTTTTTTGGGACATCAACTCCTTTCTGTGTATGTAGGTCTTCAGTGACCTATGGAGACTTTAGTATTTTACACTGGCTAACGCCAGACGACTTTACTCGTCAAGGGGAAAAGCCTCGAATAGGAAAGGGTTAATGAAGGCTGGCTTGTTGTTTAATATATATATATATATATTTACATATACACATACAAATATGACAAGATGGAAATAACGTAGTACAGCAGACTGCCAAGCTCGAAATGACCAAAATAATTACATTGTCAAACGTTCCATAATTAAAATGTTGAATTTTCTTTGCCTAAAATTTTTCACAACTACGCTTTTATCACTCAACCTTGATCTGATAAATTAAATTTCGAGCCACAATTACACATCATGCAATGCCAATGGAATCACCGGGATTGTTTTTATAAACATGGCGAGCTGAAACCAAACAAAACTGATCATCACTTTGGTAATGAGGAAACAGCATCAAATTCCTCTAAAGCACTATGTAGTCAAGAGCAGTACTAAAGACAATTGGCCATTCCATACCTTGAAGAAATTTACGTAGCTGTCCTCTTCAACTGTTTGCAGCACCTCCGTTCCAGCACAACCGCGCTATTCCTGGGCACTGGTTGGCTATGACCGGAAGTACAAGGTTCTTGAAATAGTAAGAAATTTGATAACATAATTCTAGGAACTGAAAAACCACATCATTATACTACCTTTTTTTGTGACCAAATCGTCAAGAAACCATTTATAATCGCGTTCGTTATGACTTTTAGGTGAAAATTCAAACAACAAAGGTCAAAATATCTAAGTTTATCTTGAGAAATCATTTATACGAAAAGTTTTTTTTATTTAATGCTGGACTGTTTCGACAGATCAAATAAAATCTTTTTATCCAACGACAGTACACTGGTGTGCTCATTGTACTGGATTATTCTAAGTCGGACTTAGTCGACTGTCCAGGTTTGAACCCACCATATATCTCATTTGATTTTCTTCTATTCTTTTCCGATTCTTTTTCACTTCTCCTCCTATTGGTTAACTTTGGCATCAAGCCTCAAGGAAAGGATTAGGAATAACTTTGAAGGCATTTTGGTTTTCATGAATATTAAATCAGGTTTCGTCACAGCTGAGAGACTTTGAATTCATTTACGGAGTTTATATTACCATTGTGCCTTTCGGTTTCGTCCAGAGATTTGGGAAGCGCAAACAGTCACGCGTCTTTAATGTGTGACCGAGTTTTTTGTGGCCAAATCACGGAATTGACTGGTCCAACACAATAGTTCTGAATGGTTTAAAAAAGGTCTTGAGTGATCAAGACTCATATCTCTTGGGAATGAAGAAGACCAGCATGTTGGTTGTGCTCAGTTTGTTGTATTGCTTACTATTGTCATGGCATGTTAATGGAGAAGGTAGAATATCCCTTCGGGAGTTTTTCACTCCCTGAAACGTCTTAGATATTCTTCAGTGAAATGTAACGGCATGTTATTTCTCCAAATACGGTTCACTATATTCAGAAATTTACAGAAGACCATCTCTAGATTAAAGTTTATATTAATTTCATCAAGTACAAATAATTTCTGTTAATTCTCTTTTAGGTGAAGAAGGCAACTCTTCGCATGTTTCTAAGGGTAGGTGTTACTTCTGCAGTGACATTATATCAGTTTAATATCAAAACAATGTAGGAAGAGCATGGTGGAATGGTTATTTGGTCTTTTTATTTTAGATGACCAGCACAATATGTGGAGAAATATGTGGACCACAAGTATTTTTGCCATTCTCTTTGCTGCACTGACTTTGATATTGATGTTCAAACTTTGCCACGAAATTCACCACACAAAAAAGATCATTGATAGATCTACATCAAGGATTAACTAACACGAGTGTTGGACAAGATTTGGTGCTGCAAACAAAGAAGTTCATAGAAACCACCATCCATTAAAAAATGACAATGCTGCAATGGCACATCCAGGATTCCCATCAGGGAGGCTTGAATGGAAAAGTTAAATGGCCCACCAAGGGGACCTTTAGCATGAAATAGGCAAAAGTACAGCTTTCTCTGAGGATTTTATCTAAGGCTTTTTAAACTTAAAATTTTCATATTGTTTACAGTGAAATACAGTTGGCTTTGAAAAATAGGTTGCTAAAACACATTTGACACACAAATTATTTCTCAATTTTAAGAGAAAATAACTAATGTCTTCTCTTTGAAACCTACTGGTACAAATTGTTTGGAGGTAAAATATCACTTAGGCAACATGCCCAACACTCATTTCCTAGACCTATAGGAACCTTCCCTGGGTGCACCACTGCAATAGTGCCAAAACAGTATTTTGAACATACAGTATAAATGTTAACTGAGCAGTCTAGGAGTAGACTTTATAAAGCCAAAATGGTTTGGAAACTGGGTAAACTTTGAAATAGTAATACTGACATTTCAAGGAAAAAGCACTTTGTCAAAATGAAATAATTTGACATATCTCCAAATATGATTAACTCGAAGCAGGCTTAAGACAAAGGGCCTTGTCTTGAAATATCAGCTTGACATAATTGGCTCAGACATTAATGAAAACAACCTATTCAGGGAAACCTGAATCATTCAGGTTAGCTTAGAGACCAGTCTTCTATGGCTGCTCCATTTTAGATATGCTCAAATGTTTATTGGAATTTTCTTGAACATTCAATATGAAAACTGTAGAAATATTTAGACTTTGTGTTTGATTTATCTAATTTTATTCTCTATCAATATTAACAGAATTGTATTATTCACATTATATGTGTAATCAATATAAAGTAAGGCCAAGAGCTAAATGACCAAATGATTTACAACCTGGGGGCTGATTACATGGGACTGGTACAAACTCAGACTGGTACATACTGGTAAGTGAAAACTTTTTGCTGCGTTTACATAAGACTGGAATGAACATAAAGCCAGATTCTTGCTGATATTTTGGTCCGTATTCAGTGTTTCCCTTCCGGTTTTTCATGATGTTCATGCCCTTCACCATAGCATTGGCCGATCTTATCAGAATTTGTGCTTTCACGAAGAAAATTTCACACTGGTCTGATTTGGTACCAGTCTGAATTCATTTGTGTCAGCCGAGCACCTGGAATGAGTCAGACTGATTCGATCTGATTTTTCTAATTGGTCTCATGTAAACTAAAAAAGGATTTATATGGAGAGTGAACTCAAATTGTGCCAGTCTGATATTCCAAACACCGAGAAGTGAGTTGAAAAACAAGGCAATAGCCAAGTTTTTTAACCAACTTCAAGGTGTTTGGATATCAGATCAAACACAAAAACTTATAAATAGTCGTACATCATCGACTTGGTACAGTGAGAAGGAATAAATAGACGGAGGTTCTATAGTATTTGAATAACACAGAATAACATAAAAATTCAAGACATAATGAAGTTGTGTTATGTACTTGGTGCTATTCTTTTTTAATTTTAAAATATTGCTGCCCAGAAGTGAGAAGATCTCCAGATTATTTTGCACAGGTATTGTTGCACCACAAAGAAGCCTCGGTGTAATAATTTTCAACTGCAAAAATCCTCACTCCAGCATAATAAAGTCCTGCGAACAGACCACATATAGCATCGTCTTGACGTTCATTGCTTGTACAAATTTGTTTCATGTTTCTTGGAAAATACTCATCACATGTTTCCTTGACCATCCATATTGAGCACCCTGCAAAATAATCATGGTCACACATAGTACAATATCGGAAATGCGGATCAATACATACGCGTCATATAAATTTACACACAATTGCACTTTCTGTCATTATAAAAAAGACGCCTTTCATCAACGACTGGATTCCAAGACCACGTAAATAACCTGGAGTTACAGTTAGACAGAACTATTGCGACCTGTCAGAGGTTTCTGTTGTTTAAAAAAGCTTTTACCAGCTGTTGTAACCTGTTTCATACTGATCAATTAAACTTGTTGATGGTATTTTTTATGTGCTGAGTTCTCCGTGCGATAAATGGCACGAATGAAAGTCGGGGGTTTAATATTGAATGGCCATGGTCTTACGATTTTTTTGACGAGCAAAAAATATCGTGACAGCGCTCTTAGTAGTCGTGCGATATTTTTTTCACTAGTGAAATAAAATCATATGAGCCTCCTCTAACGGTTTTCCCGCCACAACGTTGCGTTCGGCAAACTCGTATCTAAGCCAAGGATTTTTAATGTTTCGACACTTTTATATACTAAAAAAACGGCAGAAGGAACGTACACCGAATAAACCTTTTATCATGGATAATTCTGGCCAGAATTATTCAAGAGGTTAAATGTTTATATTACCAACAGTGCACAACGTTGACGAAGAAAATCCGTTTGCGTGTTAAATCATGGTAAATGATTTGCACGTTTTATTTCACTCGTTGTGATGTGGCATAAAATTCGTTTGCTCGTACCTCGCTCGTTAGTTTTATGATAACATAAATTTAACATTCCACAATGTTATCTCAATCACCCGGCTTAACAAGTGAGGTGTGAAGAAAGAGTCTGCGGCCCATGTTAAATTTACTGTGTCAACATTTGCCGTCAACAAGCAACGTGTTTGTCCAGCCGAAGAAGTTTCTGTGCTGTATTAACATTTAGCTTTAATTGGTTCGTTCACATCAAGGAAACTAGGAACGGATTTCGACTATTCATTTCTAGTTCCATGCCAGTATTGACCCTAATATGCCTAATAACACTTCACAGAGTCCAATTTCAGTGATTTCTCACATTTCGAGAAATGGGGGAACTAACGCTCAGCCCAAATCAAGTCTTACTGCATTCTCACCGGCAGAATCTAAGTCCAAGTCAGGTCTTAGTGCATTCTCAGCGGCGCAGGGTTCCTCCCCTAATCTCAGTATAAATTTTAAGGACTTTTTAAGTACCCTTTATGGTATAATTAAGCCATTTTTAAGGACCCTAAAGAGAGGAACTGGGGAGAGTTTTCTACAGTACAAACCATTACGGTACGAAGAAGCAGACCTTTTATCATCTTTCCTACAATTAATCGACCAGAAAAACCTTAAAATAACTTTTCTTAGATCAGTCGTTTTAAGAATCAACGCCAGTTTCATTAAGAAACAAATTTAAGGACTTCTCATGAAGTTGGGGAGATTTTTAGAAAATTTAAGGACTTATGAGTACTCAATTTTCTAAAATACAAATTTAAGGGTTTGCATGGTTTTTGAGGACTCATACGAACCCTGCCGGCGGAATCTCAGTTCAAATCCGGTCCGAGTTCATTGATAAGAACGCATCAATATTATAGTCATAAGCTACTAAAATATGGAAGTAACGGTATGATAAGTGAATCGACAAGTACGATGGGCGAATGAATCAGGTGAAAAATTTGACGAGTGAATCAGTGATGCGACAGTTCATTCAGATGATGCTCTTTGATGAGTTTGAGCTCAGCTTCTACACAAAACAAAGTTAATATTTTTTATTATTGCAATTATTCTTAAGTAAGGTTCAGACTCAGAAAAAGAAAACGAACATTGAAATATGTGAAGCATATTTAAGTTGCTGTGGAAGATGACAGGCAGCACAACAATTTCAATTTCATAAAATATATTCTGCCAAAGATTAGTATGAATAAGAACGTCATGTACCGCAGAATAATGGTCTGATGAAAGGAACGCCAACGTTTACCAATGAATAGTGGATAAGCAGCTGCAAAAACTAAACACAATTATACCAGAAGTATAAGCGTTCAAACCACTCTCTAGGTTATTGTAATAATGGTTGTGGCGCCATAGAGACTAATACCAGTTTGATAACTTCAGTAAATACAGTTCAGGTGAACAAATTAGACCCATCAAACTCATGCGAAACTGTGCGAAGCCTTGAATGGGCCAAAATATACTTATATGGTTTCCACCTCAATTGATGACCATTGAAATTTGAAAGAAAGTCGAAGAATTTTTATTTCATTCATTTCAATTCAGCACGATTTATGTTTAACCCAAATCTGGGACTATCATGTAGTTCATTTTAACGAACCGATGATAACCTCAATACATGTTGTCGTGTGTACCATGACTTTCTACTGAAGGAGTTGTCGAAATGTGTTTAATAAGTTGTCTTTATACTTTTCGACCATTCTATTGTAAATAATTGTTCCGTGTTTGGTACATACTTTTTACTTTGAAACGATAACTGCTATGAAGTCGAAATACTTTTGTTGATATCCTGAGATTTAAGCTGTTACTTTTCGAAAGTATAATTCGACTGTTTTAGCTAGGTTAGATTGATATTAAATCTCTGGATTCTCGTCAACTTTGTTTCGCAGGAAAATAACGTTGAAGAGAATATGAATACTAATTTAATCGATACTAAATTTCCAGGAATGATGCTTTTGAGAATGACACTGAGATAAAGTAATCAACTATTTAATTGGCAGAGAAATCAGCTGTTTGTAAACACCAATTACACGAGTCTCTATTACCATTCTAATGAAAGAACTACTTTCAATCAAAGTCTAGAAATACATTAGAACGACCATGCAAAGTAATCAGAACATAAATTAGTAAGTATCTGAGCAACTGAAGTTTAAATTGAAGTTTTGAAAATATATTAAAAAGGATACCCACATTAATATGAATGTATGTCAGGTATAACTACGATACATATAAAATGGAAGTGGTACGAGATAACGAGTACTTGGCACTTCAGGGAAGTTCGGCTTCAGTAACCTGGTAGAAGGCTAGCGGGATCTAAAGGTAAGCGCTCAAAATTCACCTTTGGCTTTTAGATCATGGTTGAACTAAAATTGTAAGATAATGCTAGAACTTTCGACTCGTATGTGAAATATTATCTACATTCTGTAGTTCTTTTTCAGAGATGAAGTTCCGTTTAATCTCGACGTTGGTCGTGATCCTTGCCATATGGCCAGAAGTAAACTCTAAGAAGTTATCTCACACAAAAAGACAAACATCATGCCCTTATAAAGGAAAGATCAATGGATGCAGTATTCCTTTTGGCCTCCCGTTCTTCTACAAAAGCACATTTACACCAGCCTGCAACGAACACGATGTCTGCTACATGTGTGTAAGTGTAAAAGTCCCTTGCTTTTAGTACGAATGTGTTAAAAAATTGCCGTCACATTCGTCCTCTGTGAAGTTGTGCGCATAGAGTTTTTGTAGTCTAACAGATTGAGCATATGATCATGAAGTTACAGTTTGTCCACATAAGAAAATCTTTCCCATAACTTAAATCTTTGTGGCTCATTTGTGAGAGTTTCGTCGAGTTTCGTATCGTCAGGACTCCAAAAGTTTCGAATTTTATCCTCGGACAGTTAGCAACATTCAATTTGGGAATTGTTACCATTTTTTTTTTCAAATGATGTTCAGGGTCAAAGATACAGCATTACTCGAGCGCAATGTGACGAAGAGTTCTTGGTGAAAATGAAAGGAACTTGTACTGCACGGAGAAGAAAGAGATGGTTGACCGAAACCCAGAAGTGTCTAGGCGCAGCAAAAGTGTACTACGGCGCTGTGCGAACGTTCGGGTTCAACTATTACGAAGACGTATCACCAGAATGGTGCCAAGATACTTGTGTCCGAATGTTCTTAAAAAGGAGTTTTAATTTGACAGTCAAACGTTAAAATTACCCAAAGAATTGTTCTAAGTCAAACGATTTCTGCTTTTTGACAACTTAACGAAAAATTAAAGGTTGCATATCAAGCATACGTACAGAGTGCATGTTTTCTTGTAGCTTCCTATTTGTTAACTTACACGTGGACAGGAAAGTCTTAAATTGTTCAGGTAGTGAAAAAATAAGTTTGTAGGAAAGTACATTTTCACTTATAAACATTGCCCTTTTCAGCTCCCATGTACCTTATTTCTTTTTTGAGATGATAGAAGGGTGCGTTCGAGTGAGCCCATTCCGGAATATTCCAGAATAGCTATTTTGAATACTCTGAGATTATAATAGTCGTAGTTCAATCAAACGGATATTCTGCTTTACTCCAAATATTCTTATTCCGGAATTGGATCAATCGAACGCACCCTAAGAGAGTAAGATGTAAAGTAAACACATGCAAAGTAAGATTGTCGATTGAGTATGAGAGGTACAGTAAACACATGAACTGTGCATGATTATATACATGTGTTGGTACGCATGTGATACCCATGTGATATGCACGTGATATGCATACGATATGCACAGCATTTGTGACTTGGTACGAGACTTGCTATCTCGATTCTGCCGGATCGAAAATTCAAAAATGTTCCGGGCGAACGTATCCAGCTTCTCTTTTGGATATCCACAATTGACTGCCCAGGCGGAAATCGTAACTTTAATATAAATAGCAGTGCCCAGTAAATTGTCTGAAATTTCACCACATCGATTATAAATCAAAACCAAAGAAAAAGCACAAAAATCAAAAACCTATTTAATAACATTAACATTTCGTTGGCTACACTGATGCTATACTACTCTACACTATTCTGATGATGTTGGTACACGCAACGGATGAGATAGGACGATGGTGGGTGAGGGATTAATTCTCTCACCTGTCAAGAGTGAGATCCCCATATCATCTGAAATACGTGTGTATAACTGTCGGCTGGTTTTGCGTGTAGCGACGAAACGTTTGTTACTAAATACGTTCTTGATTATGGCGATATTTCGCGCAAGCTGCTTCTCGTTCACATCTCTAAGTATACACCAGTCTTGCCTAGTATTAGTTCTTCACATGAAATTGGGATTCGGTGAATTTGCCTCCCTATTCGAAAAATACTTCAGTTGAAATTTACTTACGGCTCTGTGCAAATGGTGAGACGGCTATATATGACACTCGATATCTAATGGTCGATGAATATCGAGTTGCGGAAAGTAAAGCAAAATAAGGCAAAGTTTCCGTCTGAAAACAATGGTCATGTAAAGTACTTCATAACAAAAGTAATAAACCAACATCACTTAGTTTCTACTAAAATAATTAGACTACTAGCTCCTAATTTCAATGTATTGTCTCAGCTCGTAAAAGAAATTTCGCGCTCATTATTCAAACATCAAAAATATCCGTTACCCTCAATTTAATTATTAAATAATTATAGCGAGCAAATGAATGCCAACGTAACAACGCCAAATTGTAACGCATTTTCTGCAATCTTTATACGTGGTGAACGAGCCTGGCTAGTCCCATAACTCTCCCATCTGTCATACTTCAGCTATAGACTTGAGGTTCTGGCGCATTTTTCAAAGAGCAACCCAACTTAACGACACTTGTGTACCAGACTTGTATTTGTAAGAAAACCGTAGATGAAACAATACCATCTTACCTGTAACCAGGACCAGAAGTTCGACTGTTATTCTAATTTGCGTTCAGTCAGCAATGGAGGAGTCACATGAAATGCAAGCGTGTGGATTTGCTGCCTGGCAGTTTTCGGGGCGAGTTTAATCAAGGAAGCAAAAGCCGGGACGAATAAACTTGAGGTATTTGCATGTGACTGCTTCGAGCGAAGGCCCTTCGTCGGACTGAAACGTTTGAAGGGCCTTCGCTCGAAACATCAGTTTAAGCATTCTTAAGTTCCAGCAGTTTCTCAAACCTTTTGACGATCTACATAGCCGTTCAATACAGCCGATTTTTACAGTACAGAAAATCTGCCTTTACTGTTTTGAGCAATGAGCCTGACTTCCTTGGAAGGGAAGTACTCTACCTTACCGGCTGTACTGAGAAACTGAATAAAATCCAGTTTATTGCATGGATAAACTAGTTTTTCTTTATAACTAATAAAACATATCGTTCACTAAAAAATTACTTTTATTTTTTTACCTTATACATCTAATCCTTTTTCACATTTTCATTCTTCAAAATAATTGGTTTTGGTCGAGTTTTAAAAATAATCTTTTTTCTGACTAAAGCTTCAACTGTGTACTCTGTTGCACTAGAATCCAACGCTTGGTCGACAACTTTTGATTTCTTAAGAACTGCAAATGGCTTTTCCAGTGTTGCAATACGGCCAGCTAATAAGTGATGACCAATGATCAGAGAAGGCTGTCCCTTTAAAAAAATCGACCAGTTGTTTAATCAAAATTACCTTGTACTACAACATGGCAAAGATTTAGAAATGTAGGAGTAATGAGGAGAGTAATCATGAGTAATGCTCGCTGGAAATTCAGACTTCATTTAACATTACATGTTTGTTATGCCAAATGAATATAAATGCTGCGATAAAAACTGAAGTTTGCAATTAACCAAGTACATGACATACAGGTTGCTCAGTCATTAGTGGATGCAGTTTCAAGGTCAGATGTGATTTTTTTGTGGGGAGACTGAGGGATCAACTGGGAACACACGGCATGGCTTTGGAAAAGTTTGGCCCTGGAAATAAGCCTACTGTAAACATTATGCGTTTTAGGTCTTACAGCATCAGAGTGAGGCATTCTAAGATGTTTTGTGAAACATTTGAAGTAATAATGTGATTAGTCAAGTGAGATTTTATTGGGAAATGGGGTTCAGGTCCCTGATCAGCTTCCTTAGCCATGGTTGTGTCAATAAGAGAATTGTTCAGCCAATTGCCTCCCAACATGCTCCATGTTTCTGTAAATGCATAGATAGGTATAATTAATTTTCGGTTGGTTTAATTATAAAATAAATGTTAATATTGATTACATCAAAACCCCAACCTTGTCATCAAAGTGTAGATCTCCTATTGGTAGTCCATTAAATCCTGATGTCTCATTACTTTCCAGGAAACCTTGTAACTCAATTATCACCCAGTCCTTCTCACAGGGATTGCTAAAATTGAAACAAGTAAAAACAGGGAGAGGAAAAAATATAAGCTAGGGTCTTCCGCCGGCTGCCTTCCTCTACAGGAAAATTCTTACAATCAACAGTACACGGAAATAGAGATAAAGATGGTTATTACATCTCTTACTGTTAATAGGACTTACTAGTTTATTACAATTTGAACCATCATGGACTAAATAGTAATCAAACGTAGTCTCAACTATACAGTCTATTCATCGTTCGCAGCCATTTTGGACTGCCCGAGATTTAGCGCGTTTCCTATTTACTTCCGGTTATTGTTTGAGAGTGGTGTCTTCTGTTTCTTCCGGGAAACTTTCTGATCCAAAATTCTTCACTACAAATGTAAATTTTGAAGTGAAAACTACATTTGCAGTTAATATAAAAGCATAGTCATTTGGACTTTGCGATATTCTACCAATTACAATGGCAAATAATAACAGCAAAAAATCATTTCTTTTTCACGGGATCAAAAGGATTACAATAATCAGATGGGGACAATCTTCCCGAATAAGGGGTCTTAGGATCATATGAACCATGATGGCGTGCTCAAAGGAAAAATGTAGAAAGATAGGAGAATATGACCTCGATCTTTTCCATAAAGAAGCTGTAAATATTGCAAGAATTGCTGGAAAGGTGCATGAAAATTTTGCTATCTACTGACGTAGTCATTAATGACATGTTTATTGTCGACGCAAGCAAGTTTCCTAGGAAAAAAATTTAAATCAGTGCCATTAATTCAAATTGCTGGTTATTTGAGCGTATACTTATTCTCTATTTCCTACCTGTTGCAAGTCAGTTGCTAATAATTTTGCAAGAAAACTCTGTTTTCTTGGATGTCCGATGAACTTGTTTTTTTTACTGCCCAGATTGTTCGGGAAGCCTTCGATCGCGAGAAGAAAGTTGAGACTAAAGAATGCAATACTGATCTAGTTACTGAAACTGATAAGGAGAGTGAGAGAGTTATTATGGAGTATTTCAAGGAAAAATTTCCAACGCACAGGTACTGACTGGTACAACATTTTGTATAACAGTTACATGGACTTAAAGTTGGGGGGTGGTTGGGGGTTTCTAGTGTTAAAAGTGAGGAGCAGGGGGCATGAGTTTATTAAGGGGGTTGCATTAGGCAAGTGCCAGAGGTCCCATGCTTGCGGGTACCCTTGCAGCTGCCTGTTAAGGGGGCTCTCCGGCTCTGCACTTTTTGAAGGTCTCATGATTCAGGGGGGCATACCTTGAAACCACATGGTAAACCTCTGCTTTTAAACACTCGTGAATTGCAAAGTATTCCAAAAGTATCACATTGGTAATAAGTTTTTAAAAAAAGAGAAAAGAACTTCAGATATGTCTAGCACAAGATAGTGCACCTCCTTATTCAGGTTAGCAATGTGAGCAGGGGAATTGTGAACAGAAAAAGAATTGGGGGGCCCAGATAAAATATGCCTGATTAAAGCTAATTATCAAAAACAGGGAAGTTAACTCAAAAGTATAAATAGCTAAGGTTAGTCATTGCCAAGTTGGTAACAGCCTGGCTGATGTACTTGAGTAATCTTACAAAAATACATTGTCTTTATGAAGATAATTATTTTTGTTCCTCAGCCTTTTGCTCCGGGAGTAATCTTCTGAATATTACTCCTAATATCGTAATTTCTCAGTGTTATCTCATGCAATGTGACTTGATTGAAGCTAATGAGGTCTGCTAGATAGTGATTAAACCACAGAAAATTATCAATGACACAATAGTTTCAGGTCTTGCTTTTATCCGAAATGTAGAACAGGTCATTATGTACAATAAAAATACTTATTCTAAGATGTACTTTTGGATATAATGAAATACCCAGTGTTCTCTTGTGCAAACTGGCTTTCCAACTGTCATCCAGGTATTTCAGACTGAAAATAGCAATAAGCTGTGAAGTACATACTCCTACAGCTTGTAAACGTGGAAACATTTTGTAAGCCCCTGATCAAAATTGAACCCAGAAGGGTTTTTCAAGGGCTCAGAAATTTTTCTTGAGTTTACAAGTTTGAGGAGCTTGCACATTAATGTTGCTATTTCTTTCCTTCTTAGTTTCATAGGTGAAGAATCAGTAGCAGCAGGACAAAAGTGCAATCTGACTGACAACCCAACATGGATCATTGATCCAATTGATGGAACAACAAATTTTGTTCACAAGTAATTATATACCAGCTTTATATTGAAAGTTATATGACAAAATACTACAGTGTACTAGTATCTAAGTAATTCTAAAGTTGACAACCGGCTTTTTTTAATTTAGTTATTTTTAAATAAGATGTTGCCCACAAATTGATGAGGGCTCAGTTTTAATTTTTTTGAAAGAGTGAATGTATGAAATGTACAATATAAATGCACAAATAATAGAAATGAATGAGCAAACCAACCAACCAATACCCTTTGAAATCTAAAGATCCCTTGATTAAATCAAAGGATTGTGAATGCATGAAGTTTTCACTAATTAAAAGGAAAAAGAATGATTCAACTCACATCTTGCTAAAAGTAAAAGCATGATTATCTTGATCATCTCAATTCCTCATTTCTTAACCATTCACTTCTTAAGTAATGGGCTACTGAGACATAATAGCAATTTTGTCACTGCCAGGCAGAAACTGTTTGTTTAAAAGGTGGTGAATGTTGATGTCATTTCCCCCCCTAGGTTTCCATTTGTTGCTATATCAATTGGATTAGCAATTAAAAAGGAGGTACAAAATATTCATATTTTAACCTTTTGAATAAATCATTCATCTCTTTCAAACCTATGGAATTATCTGACTTGTTTGCTTTGTTTTTGTAGCTTGTGATTGGTGTCGTATACAACTGTATATTGGATGAAATGTACTCTGCTACTGTTGGTCGTGGAGCAACATGCAATGGCAAACCCATAAATGTATCTGGACAAACAGGTAATAGTTACACTAAAAATTAGTTTGGGATCATTCCTGTAATAACACTACAAAATATTAAAGTTATATTTTTCAGCTACTTATATCAGTGTGCATAAAACTGGGACAGACTAGGTTCCTAAGGGACATAGATTTAGGATTTGAGAGGATAACAAATATTGTAAAATAGCAAGAATAGCAAAATCTGAAAGTTGGAAGAGGGAGGTTTTTTTGTTACCAGTTGCATTTGTGTGTAAGTCATTTGATGACCTTTTCTTTTATTTTTAGAAATAAGTAAGGCATTGCTGCTTACTGAAATTGGTGCAGGAAGAGGCAAAGAACGGGTGGATGGCATGATGCATAATTTAAGAAAGATAATCATGGAACCATACACTGCACACAGGTAGAAAAGAGATAACAAAAAAGTCAGAAAAATAAAGATGTAAATGAGATTTAGAAAATTGGTTCATGTCATGGAATACAAGCCATGTGCTCAATGTAAAAGAAAATTTGAAAATTATGGTTATTGTATCTTTATGTTTATTCAGCATTCGATCTCTTGGTTCTGCAGCACTGAATATGTGTTCTGTAGCTACTGGACGTTGTGATGGATATTTTGAATCTGGGATCCACTGTTGGGATATTGCTGCAGGCGTCGTTATAGTTGAAGAAGCTGGTGGCATTTGTCGAAGTCCTTCAGGTATTTTGTTTTAATTTTATTGCTACATTTATTCAGTCAGATTGTTCTGAATTCTTTCTTGTGCCAGAATTAACAGGTACAACATACTTAGAAGACAATATTTCTGCTGATTTTCCCCTCCTTTTAACTTCATTTGATTCCTTCTCTAGGTGAACCAGTCGACATCATGTCAAGACAAATAGTTTGTGGAAGCAGTGAGGCTTTGACTAGGAATATATGTAGTATAGTTACTGCCATACCACATACAAGAGATTGAAATTAAATATGTATTGCAATATGTACAATTGGCAAGAGAGATTGAGCTGTTGGTCAAATCAATAAATCTTTACAAAATGATTGATAAATTTTACATAATACCAAATTGTGTGAAAGCATTTGGCTAAGGAAGAGACAAACAATCTTCTGCTCATTCAGATTTATCAAAACAGAATGTACTTTTTCTTCCTTTTATAATCCTACATGATATTGTATACCATTAACTGATACATTACCAGAAGAAACTTGAGCCCCCAGTCTTAATGTTTGTAGTCAAAAATGGAAGAGCTACTTTTTTGTTGTTGTAGACTCTTCAATGAATGCACCTTGAATGGAAAATCTTGCCTCAAAACTGCGAGCTTTACATTTGAGGAAGTTAAGCATTTTTGTTTTCACTTGTTGCCCTGAATCTGGACTTTGTTGGTTTTGGTTCTTGTTCCTGTGGCAACAGTGAAGGGCACCAATGTCCATGGGGTGTGCTTCAGTGTTAAAAATGTAACCCTGTGAATGTGTGGTACAATTCAGTTTGTGATCTAATGTCTTTGTGTTGCCGTGTACCAAGTTTTTAGTGTCAAAAAGCAGATAAAGGTATTTAGTTGTCTCTGCTAAGAAAAATGATTCCATTCTGTCTTCAAGTTCATGGGTTTGAATATTCTTTACCTTAAAATAAACAGATGAAAATGAAAAACCATCTTCAGCAGCCTTACTCAAAAAAACTGTGTGCCAATATACTTTGACATAAATAAGCTTTAAGTTTATAACTAGAAAGCTACCATTTTTGATTCCTCAGTTGATCTAGCTTCATTGATTCAAAGTCACTGTACAATCTAATCCTGCTCATAACCTCTTCTGTAGGTACATGTACACATCTTAGTCTTAGGTCTTGACTGGGCATTATT
The DNA here is from genome assembly GCA_036872915.1 of Nanipora kamurai. Lineage (NCBI taxonomy): Eukaryota > Metazoa > Cnidaria > Anthozoa > Scleralcyonacea > Helioporidae > Nanipora > Nanipora kamurai. The sequence continues at coordinate 543,497 of JBAHVQ010000203.1, forward strand.
CAGGGTCTGATAAGTGGACAATTTCAAAAGAGGAATGCCTAAATTCACAAAACAGGAATCTCATGCCAGGTCTTGTCCGGTCAACATACCTCACTTTTTATCCTATAATAAGGGCCAATTTATTGTAGAACCTGTTATCATGTGTAAACCTCTGCTTTGCTAAGCAAATAATTACCCTCACATTAATCCTAAACCCCAACTCTGTACTGAAATAATGGTGAGCAAAATATGAAGAGATATACATGTTAAGCAGAAATCTCATTAAATTAAATGAGTTGGAATTACTGTACAGGTACAACTTACAGATGCATATCCACATTGTGTCTTGGCACTACTTTCTATCGACTGTAGAATATCTCTTCCAATATCTAAGAAATACGGATCTTTGGTAGCTTGGTATAAGTACATGGTGCTCTCAATCAACTCTGGAAAAAGTTGAAGTAGTTCAAAGTGAATTCCAGGACTACTAGCAGGATTTTAGGGACAAAGAAATGGAAAATTTGCCCATAACATTTACATCAATCCCATATGATTCATAACCAGTAAAGTTATCAATCAAATCAAAAACATTTAACTAAACACGATTATTGTAGTAAGTTGTATTCAGTTGTATATATATATATGGTAGCATAGTTGCTGATGTGGTTGCAGCATTTCTTGGGCAAATACTTTAAGTTTTTTTAAATTTTTACTGATTGAGTGTTTTAAATTTCTTGGTTAAAATGCAGAAAACATTCAACCATAATTATCACTCAGAAGATACAAACATACTAAACAGTTCATTTATTTAAAGTACAGTTGCCAGTAGATTCTAAAGTTGGCATACCAGGTCGAAGAGGATAGGATTCTCTTCCTTTTACAGGAAGACCAGCACTAATTTGAAAAAATTCTGGTGTGAAACCAAACTTTCTCCAAACACTGTGATATCTGGTTAATGTCCTTGATGCTTCATCAATGTCTCCCCATAATGTCTGCCAAAAATAGAGATTGTAAAAGAACATGACAGAAACTGAAACTGAAATGACCTAAAATCCATGTTCTTTATCAGCTAATGGCTGTTCAATTCAGTGCCTCAGCATGAATAAATGTGTTATTTTAACCTGTGAGTGTGAAACTTGGCACAGTAATTCAGAACTATTTTCTATCCCCCTGATGGTTATGAAATTCATGATCCAACTTCCAGCAAGATACTCCAGCCATTAAGTTAGATGGACTGAGAAAGTAAGAGAAAGTTAAGTTGGGTATAACCTGTAAACTTGGGATGATGATGTGCCAGTGAAATGCTGCCTATTTACCCTTTCGTGACAGCATCAGATTTCCATTGTAATTTCACTCTGGCTAATGACAGGTGATTTTGCTCACCAAGGGAAGGGGTGCCTCTAAGTCAAAAATAAAGCTAAATGGACTGGAAGGATGAAGAATAGGTTAAATTTGTGTGTGAGTGGCGTAACATTCATTTGTCATCTCTGACTAACAGTACATAACTTTTGCTCACCACTTTTAGTGCCCAGTACTTGTAAATCTATCATCATTCATGGTGACTCTACAGGTTCACACAGTTGTAAATATATTTCTTTAACCAGACTTGCCAGCCTGAATTAAGACAAAGAAAGTCTCATTGTCATTAGCTCTTCTTACCTGCAGCCCAGGCCAGTAGGCATCCAGTGAGTGAAAAGTTGTCATAGTAAACTTGCCTTTGAACATGTTGGCCCATATATACCAGTTGTCTATTTTGTTATACTTGATAACTTTTGCATAAATATCTGAAAAGATATTAAAAACACTGCAGCACAAAACAGAATATGTTTGTATATGGTTTATTTCAATCCCATTTAGTTGTTTCCTACAATTTAGTTTAGCATGGGGGGATATAAACCTTCAGATGGCTTTAATCCTTTATTCTCTTGGGGTCTTTATTATTTTTAACTTTTGGATATTACCATTACCTTGGTATAACCACAATGATTACATCTCGTTACTTAGTTTGTTATTGATTTTTCCATCTGATTGGTTACATGTACCCTTGCATCACATGACTTATTCTTTTTATATTATTAATTTTACGTTTCACTTCAACAAAGGCCCTCTGCTTGAAATGTCAGTTTTACTTTAAGTTTATTAAAGTTTTTGGCAATTTCCTTACTATTTTTGTATTATAGTTTATTCATTTCAGAGCTTCAATAGTTCTAATTACCTTCAAACATTTTCATTAATTCAGGAGATTCAAAAAGGATGGCACCTTTCAGCAAGTATTCAAAGTAAGAGTCAATTCCAGGGCCAATGCCAGCATCTTCAGCTGTCCATTTAGCAGTCTGAACGTCAATATGATTACCAACCTGTCAAGGTCACGGTTACCATCATGCAGCAACATGAAGGTCAACATATTATTGTTCTTGTTCTTCCTGTAAACTATATACAACTCAATAAATGTACTTACTAATCCAATGCTGGATCTGGCTTTCCATAACCCATCCAAGGCTTTTAAAGCAGCATTTTCAAACCTAGTGTCACCTGAAACAAATGTTTGGGGTCAACATGGTCACAACCACATCCTAACAAAAGTTCACAGGTTCTTTGAGGTCTGCAAGACATGAATTAATGGTCATGGCCAGTTGAAAGATTTGGGTTTGAATCCCAGTATAACTTTACATGAATTGTACTTTTCACAGTCCAAGAAATGACAGCATTTTTAGTGATTTCATTAGTTTTATCAATTCACTGAATTGTGTACAAACCTGTTAACTTTGTTATTGTCCCAAATTCAATTATAAATGTACCAACTCCAGCTGTGCAAGTTACAGGAGTTTCACCATCAGGAACACCATATCTCAAGTTTACTGTACCATAAGGCATGCCAGTTGCAGTTATAAATGCTGATTGAAAAGGCAAGATAATTCATTTTAAGATTAAAATCAACCCTTTACCTGGTAAGTTTTCAGGAGGCCTTCCCTTGATGAGTAAAATTGTCTGGTGTTAGCCAGAGTAAAATTAAGAATAAAAGGTTAAAAGGTTAAGATTATTGACTGATAGTAGTTCATGAAAAGCTACTGTAAATTAAATTTTATCATGTAAAAATTTACCATACATATTTTCTTGAATCATTAATTCTTTTAAAAACAAAACAATATAAAGGACTTTATTTGTGCTTGAGAATTATCACATGCTAACCACAGAAAACCTTATACAATAAAGTACTTTGATTTGTCCAAGCTGACTTGAGGGTTTGGTTGTTAAATTTCACAAACCAAATTAAATTTTCTAAATCTTAACCCTCATATCCTGATGACAAATTTCTGCTAATATACTTCTTGACTTGATTTATTTTCGCCATTGCAAGGTATAATAGAATGATGCTTAGTTGCTAACCTGGTAGAAGCCGCTCTGCTGCATCCACTGCCAACCTAAGCAATGGCCCCTGACAAGGCCAACCTTCTTCAAGCTTAATACCAGCTTGTCCTGATAGAAAATGAGCTGATAATAATCCACCAACAACTTAAGGGGAAAAAATGGATTCAGTGAAAGCAGTTCAGAATTTTGGATTTTCCTGAAACTTTGATTTACATTAAATTTACTGTATACCTTATGCCTTCCCTATTAATGACATCCTATCTATTTTGACCTCTGCCCAAGAGTTTTATTAAGCTTACAAATTAATTAGGTAGCCTAAAAATTCCTACTGGTGAAGTTAACAAGTTATACCCTAAAGTTTTTAATCCATTGTTTACCAAGGGGTAAGTAAAATAATCTGTCATTAGTCAGAGTAAAATCAACTGGCATTAGTTTGAGTAAAACCATCTCTCATTACCACCTCCCCTAAAAATTACTTAAAAATGTTTGTCCAGGTCTCATCCCTGTGATTATCAAACTTGTCTGGTATTAGCCAGAGTATGTAAAATACTAAGGTGTGCCCTCGTCCCTTAATGGTTAAACTACATTATTTGATAACTGCATCATATGTACAAATATCCTTCTCTATACCTCTAATATTTGTTTCAAAAACAGAAACATTAATATCTTGATCAAAGTCCAGTATGTCAATAAGAATATCAGATACACGAATAAATTCAGTTTTATTGTTCATTACCTGTAATATAAATAAGTGTAACAAGTCACAAATAATGTAATAATATAACATAATTATGGCATATAACATGTAACCTATATATAACAAACAAACTACAACAAGCTATATCTATATAAAACATATAATATATAATACAAAATATAAAATATGTTTAATATAATTTAAAATATAAAACATGTTAAATATATAATAAATAAAACAAAATAAATATAATATAATAAATAATATTTAATATATAATATATAACATATATGAGAACATGACATAATATAGGTAATAATGTATATAACACAATATAATACTGGTATACAACATAAACCCTTACAGTAGACTAGACTATGATTAAATTGAACCCTTGGGAATATTATATAATTTGATACATAATGTTATTATAGTATGTCTATAAACACTTGGTATAAAAGAATGTGGCTGGACCATACCAATAGTGTATCAAGAGCATCAATCAAAGTCAACGAGTAGCTACAAAAAATTGAAAATTCATAACAGTGTTTAAAGTACAATATTTCTTATAATAATCTGATAAAAGTACATGTGCAGGTGGGTGTATTAATTTTTTTAGAGTACATTTAATTAATACCTTTAGATTACCACTTTGAATTTTCTTTTCTCTGATTTCTTTTTAAAAATTGTGGGTCTATGCTGATATAATATAAATTATATGCAGTATGTTACCTTCCCCATGTATCATGTCCTGAGCAAGAGAGTGGCTTGAGTTCATCATAAGGATATGCATACTTTATATAACTGTCATATCCATGGTAAAACATCGATCTGGCTCTCTCCCTAAACGTATCAAAGAAAACACTATTAAAAATAGTTCTCTTGGGGAAACAAAACCCCTCAAGGGTGAACATTTATGTTCCCTAGCTGTACCCCCACGGGACACCTGCAGGACCATAAAATAGACAAAATTTCCCCCTGGGAGTGCTGGTCGACGTTTCCAAGGGAAGTTGTCCTGGGGATGGTAACAGCAAGAATTCGGCCATGCATAAGGAGAAACGTACAAAGAATTTTAATACAATGGTCCTGTTACTCTATAGCATAAGCATTAATAAATCAAGAAAAAAATGTTTTCACCGTATGTGATCCAAAGCTACATTAAATTAAGCGTTATCTTGTATATCAGAATTGACGGAAACCAAATTTTGTAACAAATGTTTATTCTGGTACAAATTTTTAAAAATCCTACCTATATAATAAGATTTCATGGTCCGTCATTGCTTCTGTCAAAGGTTTAAATATTGAGACAATGAAAAGAAAAATCCTGCTAACTTCCATAGTCTTCGTGGTATGTTTTAATCGTTAATAGGCATAAAAATATCTATACTGAAAAAGTTCCAAAAGACCTTTCATTGCTACCTCGTTCAGATCAGCACCCTCCGACATTTTGACCGAGATAGGATTTTCGAGAGCCTGGGATTATCAAACATGGCGTCTTCTTGAACAAAGCAGAAAATTTGTTTTTGTTGTATTTCTTGCAAAATGGAGCTGAATAACTGGGTATCTGACAAGCTTCACGATATCTTAGGATTCTCGGACAAACATACGGTGGAGTACTTGGTCAGCCTTAGTAAAAGTACGAAAACATCGGGTGCATTTTATGAAAAACTTCAAGGCTTTCTTGGGTCAGGAGATACTAACATTTCAAGTTTTGCAAATGATTTATGGCAGCGCGTACCTCATCAAGAGGTAGGGGAGAACCCTAATCGTGCTAGAGAAAGAGAACTTATCGCTCAACAAAAACGGAATATGTCATATCGCATGGTGTCCGATGATGATGAGGATGAAATGATGCAAGCCCTGGCAGCAAGATCATCTGAACGGAAAAACGCCAAGAGAAGGAAACATTTACGGAAAAAGGCTGCAATGTCGGAGTCTAGTGAGGAAGAAGCTATGGAGGAGGAAGCAAACGATTCAGAGTCTGCTGATGAGTGGGAAACAAGTGAGAAAGATAGGATGAAAGATCTGGAGGAAAGGGATGCTTTCTCAGCACGCTTGAAGGAAAAGGATAAGGAAAAGCAGAGAAATGTTGTAGAACGCTCTGATAGAAAGGTCAGGTGCAAATGCAGATGAAAAAGTGAACAGACAGTGGCAGTCTGGCCAGTTTAAGTGACTTACAACCACAAACTAATTGACAGGTTGACAGACAGGCATATATGTCACCAAACTAACTGATCAACTTTTGACAGGATGTAACTCAAACAGAATATTCTCTTATGCCCTTCTTATGTCAAGAACACTTGATGTGAGAAGGGCATAAATCTGTGGTTATTATCTGATAAGTTATAAACAGAGAGCAATTATTCTCCTGCTATATCCAGGGAGACCAATTTGAAATGATAAAAGTTTAAGACAGGCTCATAGGAAAAGAAATGGATGTGATAAACAAACAAGTTTAAGTGTTTCCTAGCACTAGTGTGTTTGTTGAGGGAAGAAATCCTACTGGGAAAGGGGGTTAATGAACTGGTAAGTTGGCAGATAGCTGGAATGAAAGGTAGACAGGCAGAGAGGTGGACATAAGTATACAAACAAACAGATGGATGAACAGACAGACAGCTGGATGGAAAGGCAGTTAGGTGAATGGAAAGGCTGATATATAATTGGATAAACTGTCAGGCAAGTTAACAGACAGGCAGCCAACTGACAAACAGACTGAAAACAATGTAAAAATGCAGGATGCTGTTGTAAAGAGGATATAAAAAAGTGCAGAAGGACACTTTCTGAAGAAGGGCCTTAGCTCGAAACATCAGAATTTTCCTACGTATATTTGGCAGTCTACCAACCTTATAACTTTCTGTGCTCAACTGACTGAAAGGCAGATAGGCAATTTCATAGACAGGCAGACAACTGAATGAAAAGTACAGTATACATAAAGCTGGATGATTTGATAGGTAGATACACAGACAGCTGGATGAACATCCAGAAAGTACCACTAGGTTGAATGAGCTGTAGGTTGAAGCAAGCCATTAGATAGTATAGGCAGACAGACAGAAAACTGAAAGAAGTGGCAGTGAAGCCAAAAGACACTAGACAGACACTGTAACTCTATTGTAATCACGTCACTGACAGGCAGACAAGGTCTGGGAGAGATTGCTTGACTAACTTGACAGACCACCCAATGGATATTTTGTTTTCACTTATTAAATGACAGCAATGTACTCACAATCACGTCTCTGTTTTTGAGTTTTACTCATTTGCCACTTACTGTCTGTAGGCATATGAAGAAGCAAAGAAACGACTCAATATGGACGACGAAGATCGAAAGAAAATGGTAAGACTATTGCTGGAAAGAAACTAATGAAATTAACTAAAATGAAAGGCAGTGAAAATAAATGAATAAGAATAATACAAAATAATGCTGAAAGCCGTCTTTGGACGTGTTTATGTTTAAATTTGTGCGATAAAACGGTTACTCCTTTCCGCCAAAATGTCTACGAATTCATCGGTCTTTTTCGTTTGTTTTTTTCCTCTAAAGTTACCGAAATTACGTGAGAAATCCAGGCGAGAGTACGTGAAAAAGCGTCAAGTAGACCAGTTGGATATGCTCCGGGGTGACATTGATGACGATGAATACTTGTTTGGAGAATTTAAATTGAGCGTGAGAGAGAAGAAAGAGCTGGAGTACAAGAAAACCGTTTATGATCTGGCAAAAGACTACAAGAAGGCTGGTGAGTTGGAGAAGGTTGATCGATACTCCATGCCAAAGGAAGGCGCCAAACCGTCGAAATATGATGATGAGGTTATCATCGAGGAACTGGGACCAAATTATGAACAGCAGCAATGGGAGGAGAATAAGCTTGGCCAAGCAAAGATGAAGTTTGGGGCGAAAGATGCGAAATCGAAAAAGAAGGTATTTAAGAAAAAATGTGAGGGGTTGTATTTCTCAAGAATGCGACTTTGTTTCAGAAAAACTGAAAAGCCTTGACGTCGACTTTTAGCCTACATTTTGTCCCGTAAGACAAAATGAGACATATTTGTGGTGCTTAACAAGAATTGGTACTTTTTTTGAACAAGAAACTGCGCGCGGGTATTATTTATTGCTGTTCCGAAACAAGTTTTCCTTTCTCCGAAAAAAAAACAACAAAAAAAAAAGAGGGAAACTGACATTTAAAGGTCCCGACGGCGATTTTTGTCTTTACTTTATTTGGTGCTTGTAAAACACAGTGAAACTAATGTACAACAAATGAAGAAGATGATACATAAGTATGAATATTGAAGCCCAGCTCAAAATTCTAATGCGAATAGCCATGAACGAATCATAAAAGAGAAATAGCAGACACATTAATTTTATAGCTTTACTGACGTTTCGTTGCCAACGCGCAACATTTTCAACGTCAGTAAAGCTTTTATAAAATTAACGTGTCTGCTGTTTCTCTTTTATGATTCGTTCATGGCTATTCATATTCGAATTTGGAGCTGGCCTCTAATATTCATACTTAGGTTACGATTTCCGTCTGGTAAATCTCTCGTGAATGTTTTAAGAAGATACATAATTCGATTTCCGCTAATTTCTAGTCATCCTTTTTGGACTGGTTGATCCTAAATAAATTTGACTTCAAAAATTGACTTGATTCACATCTTGACGTACAACATGACAAGTACAACTGTCAAGACTAAGGCCTGAAACCTCTTGCTTTCTTATATTCATTCTTCGTAGTAACCTGCATGGTAGTGAGTTACGCAGTACAATGCACGATGTATCTTTTGCTGTTTAGGTGAAAGATTATGATTTGATGGTTGGGGAAGAAGAACAAATTGCGTTTGTGCTGGCAGAAAATGTTCCTGGAACAGTCGAACAGAAGGTTGGTCTCATTCACATCGCAATGCCAGTGGAAAACTTTTGTGTGAAACTATCTCAAACTATAATTTTATATTCTCACTTAACCTTCCAAGTGGCACAGTAGTGAATGTGCTAGTTATTAATTTTACCCTGACCAACGCCAGACGATTTTACTCGTCAGGAGAAGGCCTCCAGAAAACCTGCCACTTGAAGGGTTAAAATGCAACGACAACTAATGTTTGTTTTTTCTCTCAGGAGCCAGAGTTGTCAGAACATGAGAAAAAAAGAATGACGATAGAGGAGGTTTGTTACCCATGATAATGCAAAACTCAACGTCTTTACTTTAAGATTTAGGAAAGTGTTTATTGCTCGTGAAGTTCTTTTAAACGAACACGGCAGTCAGTGCATGTATCGTTTGTTGATTTCTAGACGCGCAAGAGTCTACCTATTTATGCTTACAGACAAAGCTTGTTGGATGCAATCAGAGATCATCAGGTAATGAAATAAAGAGAGGTGACGATCACGCTTGTACAACTTGAACGTCGTTTAAACTTGCTCTCAAAGCGTTGTAATTTATTTGCTGAACGAATTCAAAGTCCATGTTCTATTTAAAAGGTATTAATTATTGAAGGTGAGACCGGCTCGGGGAAGACTACCCAAATTCCTCAATATCTATACGAAGATGGCTACACGAACAAAAAATTAAAGATTGGATGTACTCAACCACGAAGAGTTGCAGCTATGAGCGTGGCTGCCCGTGTATCAGAAGAGATTGGGACAAAGCTAGGCAATGAGGTACATGTATACTTTGTGGATTAGAGCAGAAGTATCAAACGCGCGTCCTGCGTGGGGTCGACACTAAGATAAATCAGAGTCCCGCGTTTATGTATGGAAAATACTTAATAATAAAAGTAGCAAGAAATTAGGAGAATAGAAAAGCTGATGTCATTTTATTTGGGTTGTACCAATAAGCAATTAAGATATATAAAGAATATATATATCATAATCACTATATGCTAGAGAACAGGAGCATATAGATCAGTTCGCAATGAAGTTTGTGGTAGTTAAAAAATATCCCAGAATATGGTTTGTCTGGTCCTGAGATCCTGTTATGCTTGCCATCCATGTAGCCCTTAATAGTTTGACGCCTGAATTAAAATATTTAATAATTAGAGAAAAACGTTATTAACACCCTAATTTAACTGGAAGTTCTCATGAGTCTCTTTCTTTCGCCCTAATATTTGGCCTGTCGCTTCACGCTTTTCTTTGTTATGCCAAAGAAACGTGACTAGCGTCTACCCTTTTTTCGTTTGTTTGTCTTATGGGAGATTATTAATGTATTGGGTTTTTTTTGGGGGGGGTTGTTTGTTTGTTTTTTTTTTGTTCTAGGTTGGTTATAGCATCCGTTTTGAAGACTGTAGCTCTGAGCGAACAGTCATCAAGGTATGGAAGTAGTACGAAGGGATTAGCTTACTTTAGGAACCTTCCCAATTCTTATACCATCGTATCATTTCTCTTATATAAAACAGTACATGACGGATGGAATGCTTCTAAGAGAATTCCTCGGCGAGCCTGACCTTGCTAGTTATAGGTAAGACTAATCTAATATACTCAGCAATCAACTTGCCAATACACGCATCGCGAACCTTGGAAAAAGAATGATTTTACCAATCCTCCATGCGCGTGGTTCTTGCGAGATTTTTGATAGGAATAATGCTCCTATCAAAATCCCGCGAGAACCACGCGCATTCGCGCAGGAAGATGCGGTAAAATCTTACTTTTTGCGGGTTCCCGATGCGTGTATATATATACGTTATTTGTTTTTCGGAAGTTACGGCTAGTTCTGTAAACTTCTAAGAAAATATATTTTTTTGTTCTGGTTTTGTATTTCTTTGGAGTCAATGAATTTCGTGTTATGATAGTGTTTTCCTTCTACAGTGTTATGATAATTGATGAAGCTCACGAGAGAACTCTTCATACAGATGTTCTCTTTGGCCTTGTTAAAGATATCGCTCGCTTTAGACCTTCTCTAAAACTACTTATTTCCAGTGCAACATTGGACGCCGAAAAATTCTCAAACGTAAGTTAGCACAAACGTCTTTCAGCCATTTTTGAAATGTGTAATGAAAATATACTTTTTTTTTAAAGAATAAACTGAATTATCACTCTGGTATTCTAGTTCTTTGATGACGCTCCAATATTTCGAATTCCTGGTCGACGTTTTCCTGTTGATATATACTACACAAAGGTGTGTTCATAGTGTCTGGATTCAAATAATAGCAGCACGGATGTATTGAATAAATATCCACCACTTTTAAACGTTCGAGTTAAGTTTTGACTTGAATTATATGAAGTGGACAGTTATAATTTCAGGCAAGACAGTTCGAAGAATAACGTTCGTATAATATTGTATGAGCTAAAATGGCCTACAACGTTCAATTTACGCCATTGTTTTCTTTGTCTCTGTACCAGGCTCCTGAAGCAGACTACCTTGACGCAGTTGTTGTTAGCGTGCTTCAAATTCATCTGACCCAACCCGACGGAGATATCTTGGTCTTTCTGACTGGACAGGAAGAGATTGAGGCTTCTTACGAAATCCTCTCGGAACGAACAAGAAAACTGGGCTCAAAAATCAAGGAGTTAGTTATCCTACCGATCTACGCAAACTTACCTTCTGATATGCAAGCCAAGATCTTTGAGCCGACTCCTCCGGGGGCGCGAAAGGTTTGTGAGCATGCGTAGAGCGCATAGCATCAATTAATGGTTACGTAATAGGAGGCTGGGTTACCTAGCTGAGATTACAGGAAAAATTAAGAAAAAAAGAAAAACAGGAACAGTTTTTGGGGACGAATTTTAACGCAACACTTTGCCGCCACAGAGTTTTGTCAATTGACGTGTTAAATGACCCGTGACCACTTTTAGGTTGTCTTGGCAACTAATATCGCTGAAACATCTCTCACCATTGATGGTATAATTTACGTCATCGATCCTGGATTTTGCAAACAGAAAAGCTATAACCCCAGAACAGGGATGGAGTCTTTAGTAGTCACGCCAATTTCAAAGGTAACTGCTGCTATATCCTGGTAAAGGAAAAGATCGAACGATAGCATGAATTAAGCGAACATGTTACATACTAGGAATAAACTTTACTTGACACGATGTTGTGTGGCACGAAGCTTGTCATGACTACAGCCTAGCAGATTAAACGCTTTCCAACTCTAACAAACCGAAATCATCGCTCCATGTACTGGTATCTGGCATCCCGTAAAGTTCAGGGATCCTGTAGTATGCGGTAAAATTCGACTGGATATTAACCAGATATTGTAGGGGTTCTTGAAAGCAAGTACATTGATGGAAAGAGTGTTTTTGAATATGCCTGTACATTGGATACTACCAATTTAAAGGCTACTGAGTTTATTCTCTAATAAAACCTATTAGAATTTGAATATGAATCAATGAGAATTTCAAACATATCACGTGAAATAGATGAAATGATTTGCAAGTCACTTTCTTTAAATAACGCTTTTTTGTTTGCTTTCCCCCCTTCCCCAGTGATATGCGACTCCTTCCTTGTGCTTTATCCCAAACTAAATTTTTATTCTGATCATTGTTGATCTTTATCGCACTTTTATTTCAGGCGTCCGCCAATCAACGTGCAGGGCGGGCTGGTCGTGTCGCGGCAGGTAAATGTTTCCGACTTTACACAGCTTGGGCGTACAAGAATGAGCTGGAGGAAAACACCATACCAGAGGTAAGGAATAACATAAACCTGCCACCTACCTCGCTGTCATCGGGAATTTTCACCAAAACCTGTGCTTCTTGTTCATCCTTCTGTATTTTTAGATTCAGAGAACCAATCTTGGTAATGTTGTACTGCTGTTAAAAAGTCTTGGAATTAATGACCTGATTCATTTCGACTTCATGGATCCTCCGCCAGCCGAGACACTCATTCTTGCATTAGAACAACTGTACGCCTTAGGCGCGCTAAATCACCGTGGAGAACTAACCAAGGTACTGGACAAAATTACTGAAGCCATTGAGCGAGTTCGAAAAATACGAAGTAAACGTTGCAGGTGATCTGGAAACACGAAAGTGGACTGGGACTACTTGTCAAATAGAAAGTCCATTTCCAGTTTAACTTAGGTAATATCTCATGAAATACACCAGACTCTGTTCTTAATTCGGTAATGGAAATACCTTTCCCTTTATTGAATACGTTACAACCGATTAAAGGTATGAAACTGGATTTTAATTGTGCTAGTCCCAGGTCTTTTGCGTGCGGTCAGATCACCTGATTATTAACGATATCTGCTTACGAATCCTGGTGTTGGGAAGTAATGAGTATATTTTTAAAATTTATTGTGGCAGATTATGTTTTCTATCCTTTGTTATTTTTAAACTTTCCTCAATCCTAGCTTGGTCGTAGGATGGCGGAGTTTCCAGTTGATCCGATGATGTCGAAAGCCCTTATTGCATCAGAAAAGTAAGAAGCTATTTCCCTCTTTTACCGTAAACATACGAATCTATAGTAAATAATAAAGAGTCTGTCTGTATATATGTACGTATAAGTGTGTATGTTTGTATGTATTTATGTATGTATGTGGGTATGTGTGTATGTATGTATGTATGTATGTATGTATGTATGTATGTATGAATGTATGTATGAATGTATGTATGTATGTATGTAT
>JBAHVQ010000203.1:557169-578768 GCA_036872915.1 Nanipora kamurai
TATGTATGTATGTATGTATGTATGTATGAATGTATGTATGAATGTATGTATGTATGTATGTATGTATGTATGTATGTGTGTATGTGTATGTGTATGTGTGTGTGTGTGTGTGTGTGTATGTATGTGTGTGTGTGTGTGTGTATGTATGTATGTATGTATGTAAGTTTATATCCACGTGATCGTTTTCGTTCAGGTACACATGTACGGAGCAGATGCTAACTATAGCAGCCATGTTATCAGTGAACAACGCAATCTTCTATCGCCCTAAAGACAAGGCTGTGCACGCTGACAACGCAAGAAAGAACTTCTTCCGACCAGGCGGTGACCACCTCACATTACTGAACGTTTACGAGCAATGGGCTGATACGAACTACTCCACTCAATGGTGTTATGAAAACTTTATCCAACACAGATCAATGAAACGAGCGAGAGATGTACGAGAACAGTTAGAGGGCCTAATGGAAAGAGTTGAAATTGAAATCACATCAAATCCTCATGATTCTATTTCAGTACGAAAGGTAGGTACTTTCAGAGACAAGTTTTATAAAGTATACATAGATATGGAGTAAAAAGTTAACCACTGGTTTCTGTTCGTTAGTATCTCCATTTCCTAATGTCATCCCTGTCTTTTCAGTATTCTTGTGAAACTCACTGATAATTCAAAAGAAATTAATGTTTAACCAGTGTATGTAGATGTGGTACAACCACTAGTGGTTGTATCATATTGATACAACTGCTAGTGACCATATCGGACTCACATATCAGTTCGATCTAGACTCTCAGACTCCCAAATAGAGCTTTTTCTCGAGTTAAAATAACTTCAAAGTCATCATGTCACAAGTACTTTACAACATTCGTGTCGGTTTTCTTTCGGACATGCAATCACTCACCTTCGGCTTGTGGCTGTATGTCCGATACAACACTGCCGCTCATGTTGTAAATAGTATATAACATAATACAGTTTTTTATGGAAGAGATGTCTGAAGAATTATCCGGTCCCTGTCTAACCAGACTCGTGTGATTCTCAATAGCTTAATGGTCAGTACGCTGGTACGTTGAGCCAGGAGCCTGGTTTCGATATCCTGTAAAATAGCTCTAGCAGGTTTAGTACATCGATGAATGGAGGAGAGGAGGGTGAATTGTGTTTGACAGGAAAGCATTAGATATATGGCATCAAGGCGGTCCTCTATCTTCAAGTACATCGCATCTTAAAATTTGTTGTCCGTTTTCGTCTGTAAGTGCTAACGGTTTTTCTCTCGACCTTTCACAAAAATAATGATTAACTGCTTTCTACGTTGAAAATCTGGCAGTTATTAATATTACGTGTAATGCTTGCAAAGAAGATCAAAACCTGGCATGGGCATGCACAATTCTAAAGCCTTGTTTTTCTTTTCCAATAGGCTTTCACTGCTGGATTTTTCTACCATACTGCAAGGCTTGGGAAGGGTGGTCAGTACAGAACTGTAAAACATCAACAGGTAAATCACCGTAAACTAAACGACATATGAACAAAATAGAGAACTAGTTAAAAAGATTAATTTACGTACCAGTATTTCTGTTGAAAACTTTTCATTAGGAAGTAAGTGGAAAGGGATGCAGAATAATCGTAATTTGCATGAGGAGTTAGGCACGAAGGCTGTTGTCGGAGCGTCTTTAAGTCATTTCTTTCAGCTTAGAGATTTTTTGTCTCCTCGATTAGAAGATATACTTAAGTTTATATTTCCAAGGGAGACTCGAAATCTTCAGAAAGATAAAAATGCTCCTTTGTATATTACCGCATAACTTCAGGCTGACATTGATTTCATCTCGTGAACTTCGTGTTTCTGTGTAGTAGTTACAGTTTTGATTATCGCTCTCTGTTCGCCAGTCTGGTTGATATCCCGTACTTCTCGTTTCACTTAGACCGTCATGATACATCCTAACAGCAGCTTGTTTGAAGACAAACCTCGCTGGGTGATTTATCATGAGCTGGTTTTCACAACGAAGGAGTTCATGAGACAGGTATCTTTATTGAAATACAGTAAATACCCAGGCTCTTTACTCGGCGCTCCCACGCTCTTCTCCAGCGAGTTTGGGAGCGCCGAGTAAAGACCCTAGGTACGAGTGCATGCCTGTGCAGTAGGGGGCCTCGATTGGAAACAATAAAAGTACCAATTTTCTGATTTGTTAGTTTTGCACAACTCAATATTTAATTTTATTTGTAATGTGAATTATATATTTAATTTGTAATTTATATTGGGTATAAAAGGGAGCTAAAATACTCTTCCCAAATGCCCTCCTGAATATTCCACTAGTGGACGTTTTTGCCGTTGCAAACGCTTACGAATTGTAGACTTGTACGCTACCACAAGAATTACCACGACGTCGTAACCTTATTTTGTTCCCAATTCGCTTGGAATGTTTTAATATTTGTTATTTCTGAAGAAGAGAATGGATTTAGTATAGAATATACTCTAAAGGAAAATGTCCCCGGGAGACGTGCTAAGTTAACAGATTGAGTTACGAGGCCAGACCATGCAACTTCGTTCCCAGAGCATTTTACCTCCATGGTGGAAGGTTGGTAATGCCCTGGAACCCAGTGGGAACAAGGTTGCCGAGTATGAACAAAGAACAGTTGAATAAAGTCAGTACGTATGCACAATCTTAAAAAAACCTGTCGAATCAAGTCTTAGTAATTAAATGCTTGCGTATCTTTTACGTCTTTGCTATCATTATCCATTCATTTCTCGTCTCTTTTTCAAGGTCTTTGAGATTGAAAACACGTGGTTACTGGAAGTTGCTCCTCATTACTATAAAGCCAAGGAAATTGAAGACAGCACTAGTCACAAAATGCCCAAAAAACTGGGTGCCACAAAGGAACAGCTACAGACGTAACGAAGAAATGAACAAATCGTCTCAATTTGCGAAATTCATGTAAAAATATGAAAATTAAAATATGAGAAATAGCTTTCAGAAAAAGATGCTTTTGTATTATGCGATGTAATTTTGTTTGTTTGACGCACTCCAACTGTTGTTTTTAGAAAAAGAAATTTTAAATATAAACTTAGCCAAATAAATTTGGGATTTATGGATTTAGTTTATTTGGGAGAACTGCTTTCGAGTTCTCCCAAACTCTTCCTCGTGTTTTCATCAGGCCATGCAAACACGACAAAACCGTTTCTATTTCTTAAATAAAATATTTCTATAGACATCACAATATGGCGCTCCCTCGTTCTGGCTTCCAGGCCGAATTGCCTTCCCTTGCGCAGTTTCACTATGCCACTGACTGAAAAGCTCAACTTACTCCACTTACTCTTCCAACCCTTGCCAACTAGAATTCCTTGAACATAATTTTAAGGTTTAAAATCGTACATTAGTGACGAATATTGGCTGTAAACTAAGAAACGAAGAACTCTTACGGGAAGTGCATGTATGACTACTAAATTCAACTAGACTCACAGCTGGAAACAAGCGCTTGAAAAATATCTCTTATTGAGATAGTATAAAGAAAATAACCAGGTAAATTATACTCAAGTAGCTTGAATAATTTTACTAACCTGTCACAAACTGCAGTTATAGAAAACACTTTAGAAAGACCAAAAATTACTAATCATTTACAGCATTTCACCGAACTTTTTGGCTGTGATGATGCGGATGCTTGGATCCTGATATCTGTCGTCTTTTCAAATACAGAAGAAATCTCCTCATTGGTCATTTAAAATTTCGACGATGTATCGGCCAATGAGGTGATTTTTTTGCATTTGAACAAATGACCGGTTCGTTTGAACAAATTAAATCCCCATGGGAGTTCTTATTCCAGATCAAAATCACGATTTTCACTAAATTTGGCTTAGGAAAATTAAATCCCAAGGGACTTATTCCAGATGAAGTACGTAGGTTGCATGATTACTGTAGGTTACAGGATTGTAGTGGATTACAGGATTACAGAGGATAACGCGATTACCGGGGATAATGCAACTACTGGGAAAGCAAAGGCTGATTTTAATTTATTCGGTGCTTGTAGCGGAAAATGGCGAGCGTTGTTCTCTCTAAGGATGAAAAAGCGTTCATAAAGAACGGAGTTTTTGAGGACTTTCGCTTGGATGGCAGAGCACGAAGGGATTACAGACATTTTGAAATAGAAACGGGCATTGTATCGAACACCAACGGATCTGCAAGATTGAGACTGGTTGGTTGGCACATTGAGTCAAAATGTTGTAGAAAATGCTGATTACATTTTTAATTTAGTAATTATTGGTTGCAGTCAAAGACAGATGTTCTTGTTGGCGTAAAAGCTGAGATTGGTGAACCACCTTTTGAATCCCCAGATTGTGGAAGGATAGAATTTTTTGTGAACTGGTAAATGAAATGAATATTAAACAAATATATGCCATAAATTATAAACAT
Source organism: Nanipora kamurai (assembly GCA_036872915.1). Lineage (NCBI taxonomy): Eukaryota > Metazoa > Cnidaria > Anthozoa > Scleralcyonacea > Helioporidae > Nanipora > Nanipora kamurai. Next base: position 561,556 of record JBAHVQ010000203.1, read on the forward strand.
TTATGGTCTTTAATTATGTATCTTTTGAACTGTTTTTATCTGTTACACTTCGCAGGATCTAAGATATTGTAGCAGCAAATACAAACAAGTTTTTGTTTCTTATCTAAAACAGCTCAGCTCATGCATCACCAAAATTTGAAGGCAGAGGTGGTGATGATTTATCAACAGAACTTGGCAGAATTTTAGAGAGAACATGCAGCAATAAATCAGCTTTGGATCTTAAATCATTGTCCATTACTTCAGGCGAGCAATGTTGGGTTCTTTACATTGATGCTCTGGTGAGTGACATAATGGTTAATGTGTTTACAAATAATGGACTGAACAGTATTTTTTTAATGTCTTAATGTCTTGCGCTGTATGCTATATATATATATATATATATATATATATATATATATATATATATATATATACCATATAATATGGGCACCTACACTGCTGCAATAGAATAACCAGTATAGTATATGTAATCAGGGTTGGCATTGGCCTAAGAAAAAATGTAGCCAGTTTTTTTCCAATGCTTTTCCTTCACATTTTCAATGACCCTATGAATTATTTGAAATAAAAAAACCATTTTAAAATTAATTTCAATATTGAATAGTGTACTGGTAAATGGCCAGAGTACTTCAGGAAAGAGGTCTTTCTATTTGATAAGTTAAAATTATTGCCAACTTTTGAATATATTACCCATTTGCTAAAAATGATTGCCAAAAAAAAGTTTGTTACAAATTCCAGCTTTGGGGATCAGCAGCACCATCTCACATTATACCATTAGCTTTATGAAAAAATATGGAGACCTGGACATCAAGATATTCTAACATCCCTGCATTCTCATTGATAAAGAACTAAAGTAAACTAAAACAAAGAGCAAAGGTAATCAAAGCATAGTGTAGAAACTCATTTAACTTTAAAGTTGCAAATAAAGGAAGATGACCACACTGTGACTTATATTGCTAGAGACTTACTAGTGACTTACATTCCCACTGGGGAACTCACAACTTTACTGAGTTTTCATAAAGCTTGAAGAACAAGCCTTTCGTTGTTTATATCCAAGCTTGCAAACACCTACACTTTCTACGCTCTGTAGATTGAGTTTACTCATATGTAGAGAACTTTTTCATATACAAATTTTTTGTTTTATGGCAGTTGAAATTCAAATGTATTGGTTTAGGGATGGAATTCAAATGTTTTTATTGGCTGTTAGCTTGATTATTCCAACTTGTATCTGTTGTGTTATGCATGGTGATTCTGCACACAAGTGAACAAAAAGATAAAGCAAAGAGTTGCAAAGTTGTACTTCAATTGAGTGTTATGAAACTAGTCATAAAATTTTCAAAATATAATCATAAGAAAATCTGATCATGTGATCTCCAGCTATTGTGTATGTATTTCCGTGCCTTACTGCCAGCCACTTAAAGACCCAGTGGATAAGATTGACACCTTTATACCCAAACAAATTTCCCATCCAGCAGCCAAATGAATGGTTTAACCACCAACCCTGAGTGGCACCAAACTGCACCAATACATGTCACACAGTACCAGCACAACTGTTGAGTTTTTTATTTTTATTTCAGGTGTTAGAGTGTGGTGGTAACTTGTATGATGCTTTATCAATTGCTGTGAAGGCAGCATTACATAACACAAGGTAAAGAATAAATTTATTTGTATCTTTAAATTTTTACATTACCTGTATACTGATGTTTTGTGATAAGATTTACATAAATTTACTTCTCAATTACCGATGTTTTGTTTGACTTTCATTACAACCCTAAGGAGTTTACTTGATAAAGCTGCAGCTGGAAACCCAGGGCATTTGAATTGCCAATACTGGACCAGGTGCATTTATTACCCTTTGATCCTTCTGTACACAACCTGTATAAAGTGTTGACCTTTACCTTTTACCATCTTGTAGAATTCCAAATGTGACTGTGAACAGAGATGAAGAAAATGTTGAGCTTGAGATTTCAGATGATCCATTTGACTGCAGTCGTCTTGATATTAAGAATGTGCCATTAATAGTTACATTAAATAAGGTAAATGATAAATGTAGCATTATTTCTCAAATGAGATCCAAAATTACTGTCAATGTGAAATGTATGTACATTCAAGTTGTTTGTTCAAGATTGAAGTCGCTGTACATAATCCATTTAGGGTTTTTAGAAACAAAGCATTATTACATAGATATATATGGTTACCTGCACATGCCTCATATTGTTTCAAATAGTAAGTCAGCTGATATTTTTGAGGTGTGGTAATGGTGCTTATTCCAGCAGAAACACCAAATGTTTACATTTATGATTGCCTGGTTCAACTTGACTCATATACCAGTTGTCATGATCATTGTAATGTTCACCTACCATTTTGTTTAATACAATTATTTAATTTGTCCTATTAACCATGACTCACTCTAACATGGAGCATTTATCCAAACCCTCGCTGCCCCTTTTCTCAATTTAGCAGTGTAATTACTCTTTTTAATTATTGCTGATGTCCACATTTCTAAATCGAAAGATTGGCCATCAGTTTGTGGTGGATGCAAGCATGGAGGAAGAATTCTGTAGTGATGGTAAATTACTGGTGGCTGTGAATGGAGATGAAAATATTTGTGGAATACAGAGATTGGGATCAAGTGCAATAGAACCAGAGTCAGCTGAAGAAATGCTGGAGGTGATGCAGTTTCTGTTTTCTTTTATTAGCAAATGACAGAATTGTGATTAATGAGATACAATTGTAATGTCTTCTTAGAACATTAGCCAGAGATTGACCAGGATAATACTCAACTTGATATAACAGCAATTTACAGATAACTTGAACAGTTGAATAATAAACAGCATAAAATTGAAAACAAGATTGCTCCATTAATTCATACTGTTATGCTTATACTCTACTGCAGGATACAAGCAGTCACTGCATGATCCTCAATGACATTTATGTGAACAAATTGTAATTATAATAATTATAATAATTATAATAAAATAAGTTCAAGTTAATACAACTATTAATGTATGGTAATTAAGCAAATGGTTTGGGCCTGGGAGAATCATTGCATGTTTGTGGAAGTTGATTGTCCAGGTTAGTGTAGTCTTGAGAAAGACTGTTGGTGGAAGTGACTGACGTTTTGACAGCCTTAGCAATGAGCATCTTCACTTGACTCCAAAGACAACCACCGCTGAGGCTGTCAAAACGTCCGTCACTTCCACCAATAGTCTTTCTCAAGGCTACACAATCGAGCCTGGATGATCAACCTCCACAAACATGTATTAGTGTAATTATTAATTTATTAATCTATTGTCATTCCCCATCAGAAAATTCAAGCATGCCTAAAAGAAATTGCCACAATCATGTTATGCTTTCTTGAATTGACAATAAATATTCATGAATGAGTAACTTCAATTAGAATTGTGAACATATCTTGTTCTTATAGTTGGCTGTCAGCATCGGAGGTTTGTTAAACCAGACCCTTCTCCAAGCCCTTGATGTGGAAGAAAAAAATGCCATTACAGACAAAGTAGGATTTGTGGCAATGACAGAATACACAAGTGAAATATGTGAATAAAGAATGGTATGTTCAACTAACAACCATCACTGAAGGATGTTCTCCAAGACTTCAGTTCCTAAGTCACTTGAACCATCAAAATAATTGAAGTACCCTAGTGTTGTATTGGGTACCTGAACAATATGAAAATATATGCAAGTTACCTTCCAGTCTGAAATATTATACATCTGTGAGACTTTATCCGTTGTCTTAATCCATTTTCTCACTAAACATTTAAAGTCTGACATAACTTCACCTTAAGGAAAGAGTCTAATTATCTCTTCAAGACCAGACATTATCAAAGGACCTCCCTGAAGTCATGGGTGTATTTTGGAACTTTAAGTTTTTCCACTGCAGACAATATCTGAAGAGTTGCATTTGAGCATATTACAAAAACTTCTTAAACATGTCAGGATTTCCCTGGAAAATGTAGGTTTTCCTACTGATTGTCATCCAGAATCAAGAATGTCCAGTTTTTCACTGCTAACAAGAGTGTTAGAATGATTGTCCATTGTACTGTATATCTGTAGAACTTCATCAATGAGTGTTTAACAATAACTCCAGATGAATGTCAACATTTTCTATGTCATAAGTGATAAGCATTTGGCATATTAACTTTGTTTCATATTACTTCAAAAACAAAAAGGAGCACAATGTTTTTGAAAATTTGCTTTAAATTGGTATACAGAGGGTAATCAAGTGTTATAAAACCAGTCTACTGAAAGAATAGATGTATCTACATGTGTAGTAATAGTGAATTTATTCCTGAATAATCTAGAATTAGTCTGATTTGTTATTTGCATTATCTATTTAAAATACCCAAGGAAGACACTGAATAATTTATTATATGCCTTAATTTTTTTTTTCTGTCAGACTCACAATACATTTGCAATTGGCCTATCACCAGTAACCCTTTGCTGGCCATAGTTACACTCTAGTATTTTACTCTGACTAATGCCAGACAATTTTACTCATCAAAAGGAGATATCTGGATATCAAACGGCTAAAAATTAATCCATGTTATTGGCTGTTTATTTTATTTTTGTTTTTATTTTGCAATATGCAATAAAGCCTTATATGCATGTTGTTCTTGTTGCTTGCTGACAGCATTGGAGCCTGGTTCATTGAACAAGATGCCTCTTCAAGCTCAAGATGGAGGCCCAGAAGAGTCTACCAAGGTTTAGGGTCATACATTTGGGGGTGTGTGGGGTATCACACCATCAGAAGTCCATAGAAAAATGTTGCGTACAATTTGGGCAACATTTGATCTATTAAAGTAGGATAAGAAGGAAAGTTTCATTCAGGCAATTTTAGAAAAGCAGAAAATTAAAGTACAGTTTAAATGAAGCTGGACAACATTAAATGCAAAGAATGTGGTCTGTTTATTTATTGTGTGATTCGCACCTGCAAACTCTCCTGATTCCGTTGCAGTTTACTGTACTAGCAGTCTAGCATCAACCCCTTCTCTTGTGACCTCTTCCCACCAGAGTGAGTACTTGGGATGGAACATTTTATTTTTGTGATGGGGTCAGGCAATTTTTCTTTACCTGGATGTTTTTTCACATTCCCAGGATGTTTTTTCACATTCCCAGGATATTTTCTTTGTCTCGTGACTCACTAATCCTTCATCTGCTGGTTCACAATTTAATGGCGTCGACACTTGAAAACGATGGCCCGGTCAGTGCGTCCTTTATCGACCATTTGTCCTGTAAAATCTGTCTAGAGATACTTAATAATCCAGTGCAATGTCAAAGGAACGAACATTACTTTTGTACATTGTGTATTACCAAACATTTAGAGCGATCCCAGACGTGTCCATTATGTATGGAAGAGCTAACAACAGAGACATTACGCCCAGCGTCTCGAATGTTAGTTGCTCTTTTATCAGAGTTCAGGATTCCACGCTGTAAATACGTCCGCCGAGGATGTGAAGATTTAATTAAGCTCCAAGACCTTGCATTTCACCATGAAGTTTGTGGTTTCGCTCCAACTGTGTGTTCTAACGAAGGTTGTGGTGAGACTATAAACAGGAAAGATAAGGCTTATCACCAAAATGAATGTTGCAAGTTTAGGAAAGCCAAGTGTGAAGTATGTAATGAAGAAATGGTGTATTGCGATTACGAAATGCATCGCTGTTTTATGAGAAAGGAGATGGATGAGATAAAGCTGTGCTTGACAGAAATACGAGTTTGTCTGAAAGAAGTTCAAGGGCAGGTAAAAACCTTTGATCAGTTTATGCGAGATTCGCGAGACCCTCTACGGAATGTGGCTCCATCATCTCTAATCATTGTTGCTGGTGGACGTGACGATAAAAGTGGGAAGACATTTGAAATTTTCAACTGGTCTACAAAGACATGGACACTTTATGAAGACGTCTTGTTCTTTAGGCACTACTACTCGTTTTCTTTTCCCTATAAAAAGTTTATAATGGTTTGTGGTGGCGAATACACAGATAGAATAGAGTATTTGAATATTCAGGAAGACCCCAGAACCTCCCTAACTTTCTCAGTCTCTCTTGAAAAAGCCTGTTGGCAAGGTAGTAATAGAGGAGCACTGTGTGGATCCTGGCTTCTAACATTTCAGAACTCTGATGTGCAGAGGATTGTTCTTGAACCACCTCGTTTTTCAAAAAAGGTGGCTACATTTGCAAAATACAAACGGTATTTTGGTGTTCAGTGCGTAAATCAAGATGTCGTCATTGTTGGTGGGGACAGCAGGGGGAAAGAATCTCAGAGATGGAGCACAGGCACAACCACTGTTCTACGTTATGACAGAAGTAAAAACATAATGAATGAACTAGCTCCATTACCATATGGAGTATCAAAGATGGCTACTGTTCCTTATAAAGAGAGTATTATTATTTTGGGAGGAGAGGATGAGTGTGGCAATCCATTGAATAGCGTTGTGATGTACAATATCTTCAGTGAAGAATGCAAAAGATTACCCTTCATGCTGGAGAAAAGGTCTGGCTGTACAGCTGTGATCATGAGTGATGTAATTGTGGTGATGGGTGGTAAATCAACCAAATCTTTTGGGTCAGAGCTGAAAACAGTGGAATACCTTGTTCTGGGCCACGATTCATGGAATGAACTTCCATCAATGCACTGTGCCAGAGAAGGTGCAACTGCTTCTGTTTATGAGTAGCATTATGATGTACAGTAGAATAATACTAACAGTAAACATAGTAATGGAAGTTACTGCTTATCCTTAATTTAAAATACTGATTTAGTTCTAATTTTCACAATTCAAACATATTATGTTGGAAGTGATGCCAACAATTTAAGCGTCATCAAACTAAATCTATAACTATCAATTTTAATATTTGCCTGAAGAAGGAAGTAGTATGCTCTGAAACTTTTTTGGCATATAAAGTTTCAGATCAAAACTGTTGTGTTTATAGTCAAAATGTTATCCTTAATCGTACTTACAAGATTAGTTTGTGCAGTTATTTTGAGAGAATTTATTCAATGTGGGTTACTGAAGTAAATTTAAGGAAGAAGATAAGTTAAGAACAGAACAATCAGACATATCAAAGAAGAATATCATCTTACTACCTGTAAAATTAACAATTTGCATACAGGTTAATAAACTTTGCTTTGTTATTCAAAAGATACACCTCTACTAGAACTGGTTTTATTTTTATTTAAGTTTTGTCTTTTAGCTTTCTTTGTTCCTACTTACAACAACTTTCATGTGGAAATTTGAGGATGTACATTAAGTGGTTATATCAAAACCACATTATATGATCAGTCCCCCATTACCAAACAATTGTTGCCTGCAGAATACATTTATTAATAACTGTGACATATACTAGTACTGAGAAGCATACTTAACTTGTGGTAACCATCTTTGTCATATTTTTAATGTCTTTATGTCTATATATTTATATACATAAAAAAATTATCATCACAACATGGTTCTCCTCACCCTTAGTTCTCTATCATGAAATAAGTAAATAACTGTCTGTTGAAAAACTTAGCACCATGCATTCTAGCCACTCTGGATGTGGTATTACAATTCCACTAAAATTTACGTACGAGGAAACTCAATCTACAGAGCATTCCCATTGCGGAACTCACAACTTTTCTGAGCTTTCATAAGGCTTGAAGAACAATCCTTTCCACTAACATTGATGACAAATGTCCTTTAAACCTGGTGGCTTTTCACCGGAAAAAAGGGGTGCAATTCCGTAGGTCCAGGGATCATCCACCTTAATACTGTATCAGGGAAGGCCATTAAAAAAGTATAAATGAGATTAAGACCCCCCACTGCTAAGAGGCCTTGGGAAGAAGTCCACACCCTAGTAACTTGATCCAGTTTTCTACACTAACGCGCGTAGTTAGTAAAAACGTGAGAGGCATCACATGCTGGGTAAGTAATGTACCTATTTTAATATAATCGACTGTGTTAGTTTGCAAAATTCTCACTAATATGACACGATTTGAACTTCTACGGGCGCCTCCATCAACTTTTACTCGGGTAGCTCCTTGGATGACGGCTGGTGTCGAGTAGAAATCTCAGACCTGTTCTCAGCAGGCTTGTACCGGCGAGTTTGTAAACGGCGTCATTTCATCAAGCAACTAAAAGCTTGTTGTCAACTGAGTAACAAATTTTGTTACATTAAGGAAGCCATGCCAGCAATATTTGACTTACACGTTATTACTATGCAAGTGTGAGACACCCGAGCTTTCGTTCGGAGGATACTGGATCTCAAAGAATTGATATCAGATTTCTTGGTACATTTAGTTAAAATTATCAAACAAACGATTAAGACTTAACAAGTTGGAACCAGCTGTGCGAGCGCATCTTGAAATCGAATTAAACAGCTTAATGATAACAAAGCTCAATGGAGGTTTTGTTACAACGTGTGGGTTTACTGTACTAAAGTACAGCCCGAGCTTTTCTAATGATCTTATTTCATAGTTGTGATTGCACACTTAGCTAGTGTGCATATTTAAATGGTCAAATCAATTGTGAAATCGGTAATGAAGATTTAAACTAAACTTTTTTTGACAATTTTCAGATTTCGTGGCCGTAGGGCAAGTTGTATGTCTTTAGTGTGTCGAACAACCAAGCGGTTTGTAAGCACAATGGCGAGAGAATTTTATAAACTGAGTGCGGTTGGTTTGAATGGTGAAGAAGTTCAGTTTTCTAAATACAAAGGAAAAGTTGTATTGATACAAAACACAGCGTCCTTGTGAGGAACAACTGTCAGGGATTTCACCCAGGTAATGTGGCTTTTGGTTGTTAGAAATTATGGCTACATGATTGGAATAGAAGTGACTTCGAGGAGTATAAAGAGAAGTAAGATAATTAAAGATGATGTCAATTGCTAACGCTACACTTACCAAACTGATAGACCACGAGGTAGAAATTCTCCTGGGTCGAGGCACTCAGTACTTGTGGTAAATTGATAGATGGGTCTTGAGAATGGCAACTGGCGAAATTGGTTGCAAAAATCAGCCACATTACTTGAAAAGAAAACAGCCACACGAAGCCTAAGGTGTAACTAACTGCTTTGAAGCCAAATTGTCAAAATTACTTGTAAACAGGTGTCAAAAATGTCTAAATCAACTCAAACTGTTTGGCTGATTGGTTAATATTTCATCACCCAAGTAGTTTCAAGAAAGGCCAGTCCGGCAACCCAACTGCTGCATTTGTTAGAAATAGTTTTCAAAATTAACCCTAAAGCTCTTGGAATCTGAATCATATATTGAACAGTGGGTACAAAAAAGTAAATGAGTAGACAAAGAAAGAATAATCCCCAAACTTTTTTAAAGTTTGGGTGTTCCAAGGGGTAATGGTTATATTTTAGTCTTTGTTCTCTCTTTTTTGTTGCTTTGTTCATTCATTTGTTCTTTCTTTCCTGGTGCCTAATGTATTGGATTATTGGTTTCAGGTTAAATAGATTTTAATCTCAGGGGTTCGAAAGCACTGTTGTGACGTATTTCTGATTTCCTTGTAATTTGCTAAAGTTGCACATTATTTTTCTGTTTAAAGTACTTAAAACCATAATTCTTAAATCTGTTTTTCAGATGAATGAACTTATGGATAAGTACCATTCCAAAGGGCTTGTAATTCTGGGATTTCCTTGCAACCAGTTTGGTCATCAAGAAAACTGTTCAAATGAAGAAATCCTCAATTTACTTAAATATGTCCGACCTGGTAATGGCTTTGAAACAAAGATAGAAATGTTCCAAAAAATCAAGGTTAATGGTAAAGACACTCACCCACTCTTCCAGTTGTTGAAATCAAAGCTTCCACTACCCCATGATGAAGATATGACAGGTGAATTTATGGGGGATCCAATAGGGCTGATATGGAAACCTATCTGTAGAAATGACATTAGATGGAATTTTGAGAAGTTCTTGGTGGATAAGAATGGTGAACCTTATTGTCGTTATGGAAAAAAATTCCCAACAATTGACTTGTCTCCAGACATTGAGAAACTTCTTGGACAGTAATCAGAAAGATATCAAAACTAGCTTGTTCTTACAGTCTAGGGTGAAAAATTACTGCCAGTGCAACAGCAAACACTATTTGGCAATTTTTATAAAATTACTTGGCTAATGAAGGAGCTTTTTAAAAATTCTTATCAGAAAAAAAATGCTCTAGATGCTTTATTCCAAATATTCAATAAAGATTGTTGTGGTGAACTTGACTGCATTTTCTGAGTCACAAACATTTTTTGTATGTTAATCAAGAAAGGGTGTCAGTAATGCTACTTATCTTTGACAAGATGCAAATGTTGGTAAAGCTCATTGTCTTAGAACAGAGTCCCAGACAGGAATCAAACTGGCAACCTCATGGTGACTGGTGAGACTCTGGTCATTTAGCTACCAAAATGGCAGCAAAAAGTAAAATGTACTCTTATGCAGCTAAATCTTCATTATTTCCTCTCAAACTTGCACATTCCTCTTGGCTAAATGCAAGTTTTGAAGACAAATTTCAGACATCAATGGAGATCTATATTTCAAAGCTTTTTCAGAAATAAATAAAGTTCTGCATACCCAGCAGCTACATGTGTAATAAGTTCAGATGCAAATTTCCTAGCATAAAGTGAATACCCCTCACCTTTTAGTACCATGGCCCAATTGGCCATTCCCAAGTTGAGCCAGAGGCCCAGGTGTAAAAGGTTCAAACAAGACTTGCTCCCCAAAACAGTCCAACAATATAAAGTTAACCTTATTCCAGCGCTTTGACTCACTTGCCATTTGTTCTTCAAGAGAAAAGAAATGCAACATACAAAGGAGAGACAACATGAAGAGTTAAAATATTTCTCAGATGAAAGATACAGGTGAAAGAAAACAAAGTCACCTTGGAGATCTTATCGTAAGATGAATCACTGACATATCTGTGCCAGTCTTAAAAATGGTAAAATGCAAAAATGCTCAGGATTTAGAGTTTTTTAATTTGAAAATCCACTAAATTAGCTCTATTACAGAATTACTACATCACAAATAACAACAAAGGAAATTTCAGTTCCACAGTTTGTTGGATGAAACTAACAATGTGACAGTCATGAGGCTTCACTTCCGTCTCTGTTCTGAGGCTGTTTCTGCTGCATACAACTGCGGGCAACAGATTCAAACAGTCTGGGATGAAAAACCAACAAACAAGAAGTTAATAATGAAACACTCACTAAATGTAAACTTACTTCCGTGTCTAGAATATTTAGGTGTTAACAATAATGCCAGTCTTCTGAAATATGAATGAAAAGCAGAAATAGGCAAATAGCTGTCTCCAGTATTAGTGGAAAGAAAACATTTTAAGGACACCGAGAACTACCAGGAACTTCGAAAGATATGGATAAACAAAGACAAAGAAACCGGTGATATCAGCAAAAAACGTCCCAACGCCGATTGAAAGGGAAAATTACTGGAAAAGTGGTAGGAGTATTTGACTTTGTGTCGGGGTTAAATACTGAACTTTGCTCTGCCATTTGTGTGTTCTGGTAGCTCAACGTTTAGAGCGTCTGGCTGGCGTTCTGAAGGTTACGTGTTCGAGTCCCGGTCTGGAGCTCAGAGTTTTTCTGAGTCCTTGACATCTCGCAGTTTGAACGACCAGGTATATCAAAAGGCCCGCCAAGAGTATTCTGTCACCTTTCCATTATTAGGGGATTTCCACAATATTCATTCAACCGCTGGAAGAGTAATAATACTCTCGTGCTAGTAAAGCCACTTTTGGGGAGGGTATATTAAAAAAATGAACATCCATTCCCTTGAATCGCCCTAATTTCTGACGTTGTCAAATGGCATTGGTCCAGAGGGTATTTCTATACTCTAGTTTACGCATTTCTGTCGCAGCTCGTATGTGTAACGAAAGGATATACGTTGGATCACTGATACACATTTACTCGGCTAGTCTTAAAGCACAAACAGATATGTTTGAATTATACTTATAGACATAAAATGTACCACTTACTTTTCAATCTCTGGAGCACAATGGACAAAATCGTGGGTCCAAAATTTATATTGATGGTTCTTGATCAGCTCAATAAATGTTATCAGTAAACCCCAAGGATGAGGTCTGTTCACGATCAGTCTCTCTAATAAAACTCTAATATAAAAGGAAGAAAAGCAATGAAAGGTACCTCTAGTTTGCGTCGAGTCTTTTCCGAAAGGTTTTCTTTTTTTTTTTCCCCCGAAAACTTTTCTGAAACTTAATTTTTCTGATTTGATCACTGTTCTTTTTTTCGGAACAAGTTTCGGAAACTCTCGACGTTTTTCTTTCGTAAAACTTAGTCGATCAATAAATTCTGGGTTTAATGAAAATTGAACCTTCTTTTTCCGAAGTTTCCGAAGTACAGATTATTAAGGGATTGTTGGATGGAGTAATTCGAAATGTAAATGATTTTTACATCCAATACATTAAAAATAACAAGCCCGCTCTCTTTAAGGCAAGTCGGTCTCTATACATTTTACCAGAAGCATTTTTGTTCCCTTTAATAGTGAGATTTGCTTTCGCGACCCATGTTTCGTGTGCAGCTAAACTGGGAAACATGAGTGGAAACCTAACATGCCAATAGCTATGTCAGTAGCGATCCATTTTTTCTCCATCACGGTACCTGGTAATTTGTTCTTGGATTGCCTCCGTGTTCGCCTCAGCAAAAAGATAGAGTAGAACACAACTGAAGTAGTGCGTGTGGCTGTTTGGGTAACGTAACTGATTGGCAACTGCGTTCAAGAAGAGATAACGACCTAAAAAAATTAGACATAAGTAACGCAATCAAACCGAGTTTAACAATTAGAAAAGCCGGTTGCATGCATCAGGACCGTCTTTTCAAGTTCCAGTTGGAACAGTAATTATCATTTCAATCCAACAGGAAGGTGCCTATTGTTTAGTGTATCTTGGTAGGGATAACCCTCAGTTCAAGGTGAGAGGTTTCGTTTGCTATTAAGACTGACCTGAGTTTCTCATCTTACATAAAGTTTAACACTGATTTTCTTAAAATGTTTCAAAAAAACTGTTCAAAAGTTTGAGTTCCAGTGCACCGCTGTAAAAACTGCCACAAAGCACAAATGCTGTTGCTGTATTACCCTCTGTGTCCAAATCCACAGCAAGATTTTGAAATATATCCATGTGTGAGGAATGAGTAATGGTTGACATGGACGGTGTACCACTCTTGCTGTGAATGTAAGCAATGGCCTGGGTCCCAACATACAGAACTAACGCGTTCATTAGAGGGACATTATATCGGGTTCCAGGTTCAGTCACAACCTGAAGGAAAACAAATGAGCGAGTCGCTTAGTACACATAGCACAAAAAAAGGAACGTTTAGGTTTTAAATGAAGAAACGTTCATTCAGCACGTTCAAAGATAGTGTGGTAGAAAGACCTTTATTAGTTCTTTTACCTGTAAGTGTGACCTAAGCTCAGTCAAAAACGTTACCGGCGCCCGTGTTTTCAGGTAGGAATCCAGTTCCTGGAATACAAATTGTTATATTAGACCATGTAGTAAGAATTGATGTAGGTTTTTACGGAACGTTAGTCACGTCTTAAGTTTCTAGCATGACGGAATGACGAAAAACACTAAACTCTGTAGATTTTCTTACTTTCTTAAAATTTGATGGCTGAATGGCCGTGGCAAAGTTGGTCAAGATACGAGGAGAATGTGCAATATCCGTGAGTAAATCGACCTAAAAATGAGTAAGTGTCTTTATTTCAGTACCACACACCAAACAGTTAAAAAGGATGGAAAAACAAAACCAGTGCCAGAGGATTACATCTGTACCTTGAGGTTTGGTGTGAAAGGGTCTGGTAACCTCATATTTCTTGGGAAAGCACTTAGAATTAAGTTCCTCATTTGAATACAGTTGGGTGGAATGACGTCGCAGAAGCTAAAGTGATAATCGCATAAGAATTCTGGGAAATCGTGTAGCAGGACTAGTAACACTCTTAACGTTCCCTTGAAAAGAGAGAATACAGTCATTAGTCGAGCAGATAATGCCAGGAATTCCACATTAAAAAATGTTATATAGTTCCAACTGCCGAAAAAAGTTTTAAACTTGAAACAGTTTTCCAATGTGCAAACTTTCAAAAACTTTTAGTCGTTTTCCCTAAACTTGTTAATAGTTTTTCAAATACACACAAAACATTGTAAGCGTAATTTTTTTGCACTGAAAAGAAACGTATACAGGTTGCGGTCTATAATGAGAAAAAGTTAATTTTTCTCGGCAACGGCCTTCGAAGCTCAGTTGGCAAAGAACTGTATTTAGTTCGCGGCGTCGCGAATTCTATTCCCACCCAGATGCCCAAGTGTTGCATTTTTCGCAACTGGTCCCGTTTGAGTCTTAAAATGTATAATTCCTACATTCGAAAATTAACTTTAACTCAATATAGACCTTACACAGGTTGTCTAGGAGAGCTAAGTTATAATTATATGCTTCTGAACTGTTCTTGAACTGCCAAAGTGCTTATAAAAACTACGATTTAATTTTAAACTGGTTTAATCAAACCGACATCTTTGTTGTGAACGGGTTATCACGGTTTATTTAATGTGCTCAGTCTTAAATATACCCATGTGCAACTTGTAACATACCTTCTAACGGTCAAAACAATGCAATTAAAGTGTACAAGGTAACACCTTCTGTCTCACTACAGTCCATCATATTTACATTAAACGTTCTTTAAAATAATACCTTGTATAGAAGATGTGTAGGTTTGGTCAGTTCAGCGTTTCTTAAGAACGGAGCCAAAAACTTGAACAGGTCTATCAATAATTGTTGGAAAAGCACCCAACCCTAGAAAGAATGGCGGAAATTTAGAGTGGATAACCATTAAAAGGTAACAGTTTCAGAATAGCATGTTTTGAACATACTAATGTATCAAGAAAAGTAATAGTAATATTACCTTAACTACAGTAAAAAAACAAAAAAAGCAAAAGGGAATGAAAGTAAGAATACGTAGGGAGGAATCGGCAAATTATATTAAGGTACATTAAAACTGAGGATAACATGGATATTTATTGAAATGCCAATCGTGATAGTGATGAACTATACAGACCTTCTGTTGGGGTGTGTTCAGCAACAGTTTGGACATAAATAGGCGATGAGAAATTAATTCAAGCCATGCATAGGCAAAACCAGGGGCTCGAGATGGACGAAGAGCGTGAAAAATGGTGCTAGAGAAGGGAAAGGAGAAGAAAAGATTTAAATTAATTAATCTTTTCTTTTTAAATTAATTAATCTTTTAATTAATTAATCAATTAAATTGGCTGCTTGATCTAAATGCTCACTTCGGTCTTCATCTTAACCCAAACCAAGGTTGGTAACTCGTCAAATTACTGTCGTGGTATTGACTGTGTTTGGCAAAATTTAGCATAACTGTGGCAACAAAACGTTTTGAGACATTCTTCAATATTTTTGGTAACAGGAGAATGTAAGTTATCTGTAGATACCTAAATGTTTGTAGTACTTGGTAATTGATTGCTTCAAGAACAGGCTCCGGTTGGTTGAGTTCCAGCAGCAGTATTATAAATATCCTGTGATATGCCAACTGGTGGAAATCCGTTTTACGCATTTCGTGATCCTGAATCAGAACTTGCACCACTGTACCCAACACCTGTTAAAAAAACCCAGAGTTAAAACGCTAACACAAATGGACAAGACAGGAGTAGTATAACACGTTACATCAGCAGAAATTAGAATCTTAAGGGGCGACTTACATCCATTAATGTATTAGTAGGTATAGCATCACTCATGCGAACACCTTCTACGAAGGGAAACACAAGTGAAGGTATGATACTTATCTCGAACAATGTTGGGACACCAACAGATTCCCTACTTGTTTTAAGTTGTGTTTATGTACCTTTATCACAGAACGAGAATTGTTCACACACTACACTGTAGTTAAAAGTCTTTGCATATCTCACAGTATAATTTATTAATTCCTATTTACTCAAACCAGACGTACCCTCGTTAGCAAGTTGATTTTCGTTACACTGTTACTAGCGTCCCCTGAGTGACGAACTAATAATGCTATTAAACGACAGTACGCATCCAAAGTGTTGAAACATTTCGCTCGGGCATGGCTTCGATTGGACGACTGCAAGAATAAAAAACAGAAATTTTTTTCGCGTTTTTATACCACTACCGTGCGACACTACATGTGTTTCCTCTATTTAGCCAGCTCAGCTCCGTCAGGCCCTTGAAATGATATAATATTATAAATTTATTTGTGTCTAAGAGGAATACGTTGACACAAATGTAAAGATATTAAATTATCTAGGAAAAAGAAAGAAATATACCAGACGTTTATGCACAAGTTTTTGGGGTTTTTATCAGCCTGTATGACGAACTGAACAAAACTACTTTTGCTACTTACATGATCGATGAGAGCCCGGTAAGTGACTTCAACACACAGCTCTGTACTGATACGGAAGAATCGCGTGATGAGATCATCAGTTTTAAGGATGCCATGCTGGTGAAGCTGGTCGAAAGAGGAGAAAATGAACAAAGACGATTATTTAAACACTAAGTTAAAAAATTAGATTTCTAGGCCCGGTTGTCCGAAAGGATTTCAGCCCAAACTAGGTCCCGCGGAATGTTTGCGAAGAAATCCTTAGCATGCAGCTGTGGAAAGAGGGGATTATTTTGTACATACTTTGTACGAACTCAGAAAGGTACGACATTTCAAAGTTTTGGATGAAATAGTTACCGAAACATAAAATTATCGAACAAATAAACTCTGAATTAGCGCCAATTTCCTTTTTACCAACTGGGCCTTGTTTGTTTTTTTTTCCTCTTTTCTTCATATGGTAAAATATGGTAAACACGTGTGAGAGTCATGCGTTCCGTCAAGTCACAAAAAAAAGACAGACATGCTGGATTACCAAATTACCAAAACTACAATAAATTGACAGTAAGCCACAGATACGTTAAATCAAATGAAGAGTAATAGATTGAATTAATTGGGTTAATGTAAGACATGTTAGACTTTCAAATCGGTCTCCCCTTAATCAAAGTACCGTTTTCTTTCAAGAACAGTTAACCAAGGCCTTTCATTGTGTGTCTTACCATTGCCACAAACGTTGAAAACGCTTTCTCGCTTTCTTTTCCTGCTGCTGGTTGGTGATACAGTCGAACCCACTCACGCAGAAGGTACTCCACCTGTAACGTAAACGTGCATTCTTGTAGACAACTAAACACAGACACATCAACACCGAGACATCCTGTACA
>JBAHVQ010000203.1:586517-618273 GCA_036872915.1 Nanipora kamurai
ATCTCTCCCTCCCTCCCTCTCCTCTCTCCCTCTCTCCCCCTTTCTCTCTCCCCCTCTCTCCCTCCCTCTCCTATCCCTCTCCCTCCTCCCTCTCCTCTCTCCCTCTCCTCCTCTCCCCCTCCCCTTTCCCCCTCTCCCCCTTCCCCTTTTCTCCCCCTCTCCCCTCTCCCTCTCCCTCTCCCTCCCTCCCTCCCTCTCTCCCTCTCCCCACCAATCAGTCTGACTGTCTTTTCTTTAGTTAAAAAAACACAAAAAATCCAATTCATAAATTAAGGATATAGAACTATCACCTTTAGATCCGGTACTTGATGTAATTCCACAAGGACTCCCATTACAGCCATTACCCACGGATTTGGGGGCTTAAATATCTAAAATAAAGAAAGCAGGTATGATTACAATAAACCTATTCAATTACATGGAGTATTAATTGACGAACCTGACAAAGCTGGACGGGAAATGTTGGGATAGGCAACGGAAATTGTCCGGAAACATACAAGCACTTAAAATTTGAACAGACTGCTACAGTTTTTCTTACAGAGTTTCTATAATGATGAGTCTTGATTGTTAAGTATTACCCTGCTTTTTGAACAACCTTCCATGATTTTGGCAACAAACGGAACGACATACAACATTTCCTATTAAATAGAAAGGAAGTTTCGGATATCAATGGATGTTTTGATAAAACGCGTAAGAGCAATAATTTTCAAGGTTGATTTATATTTTTACTTAGCGTTTTGGATATCTAACGGCAATATGAACCCTAGGCAGCCGTAGTAATTAGGAATATTTATTCTACTCATTTATATTGCATGAGTAAGTAGAATTAATATTACTAAATTTGTTAACTACTTACTCAACATTTCCCTTGCACCTGTTATATGATGTTTGTAGATTAGCTTGAGCATGCGTATGTATAACAAACATTACTAAATTTGTCAACTACTTACTCAACATTTCCCTTACACCTGCAAAAAAGTGTAGGCTCACCTGCTGGCCTTTGAAAAAGGCTTCAATGATAAGTGATTTCACATCCAAATTCTAAAATCGAAAAACACAGCGTGCATTTCTTTCTTCTTAATCTATATAACTTTTAACAGTTATTGGATGAGGATTCATGATATCAAGAATAAATAAATACCGAGTTAAATCTTATCAGCCAAAGTCAAACTCTGGGGCTGATAGCACTTACCTCGTCTGTTATATTTTTACGGATATTACAAAAACTCAAACTATCAGTTGTTTCATTAATTAATTGTTTCGACTCTGTCATGTATGGCAGTCTCAGTATGATTTACTGCAATCTTACCTCTTCTGGATTGTTCCAGATATCACCAAAACAAATGAGCCCACCTTCATATGTTTCGCATAAACGTAAAGATGATTGTCCCAGATTGTCTGATTGCTCCGTGAGCCTACGGGCTGATCAACTTATTAGCTAAGCGAGCCAAGCGACTATGCGCTGGTTTCGGTATCTAGTTGTATGTGCGCAGACAATATTGGTCATGCAACAATCCCCAAAGATTTCGGTAACTTACTCTCATCAGTACGGGTTTATTTTGGGCCAGAGTCATGAGTCCAAGCCAGTGACCAAGATTTTTCAGCAGAGATCGGTCGGAGAAGTTGGCCGGGACTTTGTCTGACTGGAGCAAAACCTGACATACAATGGAAAATAAACGTAAGGTCATGATAAAATACATTTTGTATGAGGATATTGTGCGAGTTACACAAAACATCAGTATAAATTGGAACGTTTAACATTTACTTGTGGAAAAATCTCGTACTGGGCGTAAAATTTTTGTAAGGACACAAATATGTTCACAACCACTAGTTCAATACCTTTATATTTCGATATGTTTCTTGGAGGACCATTTGAAAGAGCTCTTTCATTTTCAGAGCTTCTAGAAATTTGATATATAGATCGTGGAAGTTGGGCTCGATGCTGACCCTCTTCATGACAAGATATTGAGACAACCATGGAAAGAACTCTTGTTTGACTGCTTCTCTTAGTTCTTCACTCTGGACAAAACAATGCGATAAATCATACACGTATCTAAATTTACCAATTTAAAGCAATGAAATCTATACCAATTTACATTTTCAAGGAACTGTTTTGCCGTGTATGCGTAGCCTGATACAAACACGAGTTAGAGTTTGGGAGAATCGAAACTGTTGTATGAGCCCGAGATCAAAATCAGTTGGTGCAACAAGAGGTCAGATCGTCTTAAGACACAACAATAAAGTAAGATACAAGGAATTGTACCCCGTTATCTTACTAGTAAAATTTATAATTTACACTTTTCAACCAATACCACATTCCTGCCATATTCCTAAAGAAAGGTGAACAAACATCTTGGCATACCTTTTGACTAAGATTGCTTTGTGAAATGTTATTGAAGATAAAGTGAACTTTATCTTGAACAGATTCTGACGGCTGAGCCAACTCAGAAGATTCTGTAGCTCCAAGAAGGGTGTCGATATTATTAGCATTAGCTATAGAAGGCTAAAATTAAAAAATAAAAAAACAACAGCAGGTTAAAAGTTCCGTGTCACATATACACAACCATGGTGAAATTAGTAAAAGTCTTAAAAAAAGTCAATATATACTTCTACCTCTTTTCTCGTTGTTCCATGAGGAGGAACTAAAGACCAGAATTAGAAAGCTTCGATTAGGCAACACTTAACTTTAAATTCGAAGTCATTTATTCTTTATTACCTTATTCAAACTACCGATAGAATTGCCGACTACTCCTCCCTTGGGCCATCGATGATCTCCTTGGCAAGCAAGCCAGGTACCCTAGACCTGTGATACGTCCTAAAATTCAGCACTCCCTCTACCTCTTATAATATGGTCTTCAAGCCTAACCCGCAACCCTCAAGCAGACTCTACAAACTACGCAAGACCGGACCTTTAAGGCTCTTTAGATGATCTCAAAGGCTCTACTTATCCAACGGCTTATCGCGGTTAAGCCTTACGGATCTCCTCTCCTCTACATCATGGTGATGGAGCGTCATTTTTTCATTAATCTTTATCAAACCGAGATATTTCTCACTGAATGAAACACTTTATTACCGGATAGAGCGAATTGTTTAGCTGCATCCACAGAGCTCGTAGTTGTGGTAGTTGTTCCTGACATTGCTGGAGCAGCAGAAGGAACGGAAGGCAAGATGTCAGCTGCAGTGGAACTCACTTTGCCAAAGTAATTTGTTGAAGATGTATCCTGGTGAAGAACGGGATGTTTAGTTTAGTCTAGTTCAGTTTACATGTAGTTTAGTCCAGTTTTGTTTAGTTTAGTTTTCTACATGTCAGACATTTCAAATAAACGACAAATTTTTTAATAGTAAACATGTTTCGGCATACTTATGCCATCTTCAGTTTTCTTCTTTAGTTTTCTACCTTCTCTTCTCACAACTCAACACTTAAGTTCCTTGTTAGGAAAAGTCTTCTCAATTTTCTATTTAGTTTTGTTTACTTAGTTTGGGTGATCTGACTTTCTCACTAGCGAGAATGACGTAGCAGATAAATAGATATATAGCAGATAAATAGCGATGACAGTATACCGTACCTGCACGCTTCTGGTGCTGAATGGCGGCTGCATCGATTGCTTGCCATACTCAATGAACTCAATGAGATGAGGAGGAAACTCGCCAAAGTGAGGAATAGACGCCAAATGTCGACAATAATGTTGGTAATCCTTTAACCTAAGAGAAAAACCCGACTACTTTTCCTCATATCTTGTTATGAATACCAATCAAGAAATAAATTGACAGTTCCCAAGTAGATCTTGTCATAAACATGACAACAGTAGCTTTCGAAAGAGTCATCCAAGTGATTACATTATTCCCCCATGTCACGAACGGTTCATACATGCTAGACTGCTATAAACGCATGCTTTACCTCATTCTAAAACGATCAAGTGCAGTAATCCCAAACAAGTACATTTTGCTTTGAAATGGTTTCCGGAGAGCATCCAGCACATATCGCAGAGCAATTCCCAAAGCCATATACCTTAAAAACAAAATTTTAGAAAACACATCATCGGCAAAACAATCCACATCAGTGTGATAATCGTTGATGGGATCACAAGTCATAGGGGTTCCTCTTTTCCTCCTTTCTGCAGTAATATGCTTGCTTGTAGACCTTTTGCAAATATAGCTACTTCTTTCTATGGCAGCTCGCGTTGCAACAATGTGGTACTTACGTAACAAGTCCTTGCTCAATGATTCCTCCAAACAAACATGCAGTTGTGTGAAGTTCTCTGTTGGGGTAATTGTGAAAATGGCCGTACTCCTCGAATAAGTTGCGAAGCATGCACAAAAAGACATCCTGGGAAGACAAATATTATAAGGACAATATTATGCTAGCGATGATATCAGTAACAATTATATTATAATGACAGTGAGTACCAGACGACATGAATCATCAGGGCGAAGTTGAAATTTTGCTTGGATAACACTGGATAAAGCAACTGTATAGGTAGGTGTTGTGGGGTATGTGGTAGCTTGGTGTTTAATGTGTACTTCACAATTAGTCGAGACTGCAGTTAGCAGTGCATATGTCGACTATGAACCAGCATAAATAGTAATCTTCGCTCTACCATCTGAGTGCATGTACCTCATTGGTTAGAGTATCTCACCGGCGATCAGAAGGTTACAGATTCGCTTCCCGACAGGGGCTGAGAAAACTTTTCTGAGTTCATGACCTAGAGGAGCATTCGCAATTTCAATCTACTCGATAAGTCTTATCCAACGAGGTACCTAACTCTAATTCATGTCGACATTACATCCTAACACTAATTTTAACTCTAACCCTAACCTTACACAAAACCTTACGGTAAAGTTCTTTTTTTTTTTGTTGTTTATTTCATTGGTAACCGATCCTTGTCCGACAATCATTCTTTCACCTTCCTTTTTTAAATGTTTTACTTACTTACAATGAGCAACAAGTTAATTGATGCTCGTAAGTAACAGGATATTTTCTCACCTTTTCTTTCTTAGATGGAGAATCTTTGAATTTCTTCAGCATTTCCAGTACTTCGTCAATGGTCATTGTTGGGTTGGGAGGTTGGTTGTAAATCTTTTGGAAATACGAATTGGCTTCAGACTCCACATCACTGGGAAACGATTGGTTCACTCCAGGTAATACAGCTGTTATATCACTTCCAGCTGTGCCTAGATAACAAAACGACAGCAGTTGTGACCCCAGGAAAAACATTTCAACTACTCCTAACGAAGCAAGCATAATCTTCATCCTATTTTATTCCACTCCATCCCAGACAAATCATTAGATACTATTACTCACGAATACCAAACATCTCATCTCATTTGACTTCGCCCAGTCTCACTTAAGACGCAAATACAATTCACCTCACCTCAAGTCCATTTTACTCAACTCTTAACTCCACCCTAATTTACTCCCCCCTGTCCAGTTCACTTCATTTCACACCACTCAGTTTTATCCCAGTTTGTTTCACTTCACTTGACGGCACCCCACTTCATCTCTGATCACTCATCTTCCCCCAAGCCCACCCCCTGACACTCCACTCTCGTGTTACTTTATCTTCATCCTGCATATCCTTCATCCTGCCACGCTAATATCACTCCATGCAACATTCCCCCAGTGCCTTGCTCAACTCAGTTCCGTTTAACTCCATTCCACTTCCTTCCATTCGATGTTATTTCATTTTTATCTACTATAGCCCAAACTCACTGCTAAATTCATTCGATTTACTTTTGTTTTCTTTATCTCTAAATTTACTCTCATTCTCTTTCATTCCACTGCTCCTTGACTCTTACTTTGCCTCAGTCGATCAGCTTGTGATCTTTGATTGGCCAAGACTTGCTGTTGCTGCTGTTGTTGTAAAGACTGAGATGATTGCTGCAGTGACGCTGGAAAAGACGGCAGCGTACCAAGTGACGTTGCTTTCGTTGAGGTGAAGTTAGCTGCTGCCCCACTACCACTGGCAGCTCCACCAAGAGAATGAAAACTATCGGTTGCCATGCCAACTTGTAGCTGTTGGAGTAGAGGGTTCCCGGAGGTTGATAAGCCAGATGACGAAAGACCTGGTGAAATAAATTGACCGATTTTCCTTTTTAGCGGTATAGAGCTTAGCTACTTCCACCCACTTACAATATTTGATATTCTTCAGTTAATTTCTACTCCAACTATAATTACTTCTACTCCCACCTTGACCTCTCCTGCTGCTTTACCCTACCTCTACCTTCTCTCTACTGTTGTGCCCGCCTACCCTTCTTTTCGACCTCCTCTCGTTCACTGCAATTTCCAACTTCATTTCCTCGACCTTTTCGTCCACGTTCATCTTTATCTCCAAATTTAGCACCACTACTTCTACCATTCCTGTCTCCAAACCTCTGTCTCACTAGGTATCCCGTATGATGGTAATTTTCATAGCTACCACTCATTCACTCTCCCTTAGTATGATTATCTCTTCTTACTAGCACCCAGTTGAGAAATTGGCTTAGATGGTGGTTGCCCGATTGCAGATCCTAATCCCAGTGAGCCAAGGCCACCACCGCTTGCCAAAGGGTGGGGAGGGAAAGTAGGCAATTGAGTCGATGGTGTCGTTGGAGTGGGAGGAATTGAACTTGACGAAATAGTAAGAGCAGCTAAAGAATCCATCTAAATATAGAAGATAAAAATGGGACATTAGAGAGGGAGATCGTGTTGGTTTGTATTGACTACATTCACTATAAGAAACAGATATAAGCGATTCGTAAAAGTCGTTCATTTGCCGTGATAGTAAATCTTGAAAACTGCTGTTTTTATCGTAAAAATCCATTATATCTCTAACAATTATGTATCACCTTTATATTTATTAATTCATTAATAATTCAGGAGGAAAACACAAAGGAAAATCATAACCGTGTCGTATATGAGATAAAGACACGTTAGTTTTTCTTGTCAAATTTTTTTCGGCTTAGGAAACATTTGTTTTCAAACTTTCTTCGCTGATTAGCATGTTAAGGGGTTCGTTTTTGAAGCCATTCGAAAAACTCGTAGTCCGTATTTTATCGGATCTAAAACTTTCGGTTGTCGCCTCGTGTTTTATATCCGATAAAACACTCCTACTCGTTTTTAAATATTACGTTCAAATATGAGCTGTGTTGATCGGAACAAAGTATCCATTGCCCCTCTGTGAAGGCTGTTTCTGTTTTTTTGGGGGCTTTTCGAGGTTTTTTTTTTTAGTACTATGGCTTACCAACATACACATGAAACGTCAAACTGCCTTCGGGCAACTGAAGCCAAATTGTGAATGCCACACGCCATTCAGTGTACTTCAATATCTGTTTAAAATAGGGTTTAATTGTTTGCTTTGTTTTGTTTTTATTATTATTATTATTATCATTTTTAATTAACGTCATCATTCTGTGCCAAGGAAACTAAATATACAATAAATTATATTAAAATAAATACCTGCCCAACTAAACTAGGATCTCGGCTGGTCTGTCTTGATAAAGGCATACCAACACTGGCTGAAGATTGTCTGGATTTCAGTAATGGACCATGGCGGTTAATCATTTGTTTAACTTCTTCCCCAAGTTCAAGGGAAACATGACTGAAAGAGAAACACACAACGTATACATTTTCTGTCCATGTACATAAAAAAAGTTTAAAAAGTGGAATACGAGTCTCGACAAAACATCATTGAAGGGAAAAAAGGCCCGCTGTTTGGACAGCGGTTGGATTTCAATCGTTTTGCCCGCTTTTTAAGTAATGAATAGGATGACATCTTTCCCCTTCGTAAGAAACGTTATTTCCTTCTAACAAAGTGGGTTGATAACTGGTGAAGATTGCCCTTGGGATTATTTGGACGGACAGCTGCTATCACCTCCCAAATGCCATCATTCCAAGAACACAAGGTTTCCGACCTCGTTGCCAAGTTTACATGGAATTCGTTGACGGCAAATTTTAAAGAATTATATTTAGCAATTACCGCCAATAAGATACGCAAACATAAGCGGCCGACAATAATTGCAATATATCGTCAACGACGAATCAGAATGTAATGGGATTATAACAGTTTAATCACACAATTCTTACACAGTTCACGAAGTGAAACTTTTCAGTTCAGAAGAAACTCTGTTTAAAAAACATTTTAAACAATAAAGATTGCCCCTTGCAACTTCCTCGATAGTTCACTTCGTTCTTGAAATATTAAAATTTGTTTGATACGTAAATAGTATCCTACACAGATCACACTGCACGAGTCGCTGTAAAATCATGTATATATTTGACATTGTAGAAAATTATAAGGTTAGTAGACTCCCAGATATATGTAGTACAATCTTGATGTTTCGAGCAATGGCTCTTCTTCAGAGAATGGAGCGTTTCATTCTCTCAAAGAACATGTTTTATTCTCTGAAGAGCAGCCTTTGCTCAAAACGTCAGAATTTTCCCATGTAATCAGACACTGTTTCACGCTACTCTAGCTTAAAAGGTTTTGAAGGTAGCTTAGAAAACTACCATTCATGACCTACCGTTTCGACACTCTTGTCTAGTGTCTTCATCAGGGGTGATTGATCTGAACATGAGGTCCTATTTATATCCCTAGAGAACCTCCTCTCATGTTCAGATCAACCACCCTGATGAAGACACTAGACAAGAGTGTCGAACCGTTGGGTCATGAATGGTAGTTGTATAAGCTACGTTCAAAACCTTTTAAGCTAGAGTAGCGTGAAACCATGTCTGATTATTTACCCGGATGCGTTGGGAATTTGTTCACATTTTCCACAAAAATTCGGCAGTCCACAAACCTTTTAACTATTTACACAGTTCTATGTACTGCCTACGCAGCATCCTACATTTTTACATCTGTCTTTGACATTATTCAATTATATCGTTCAAACTTTTTCTCCTGTGCTGGCAAAGGACAAATACACCCACATCCACAGTTTCAATTGTGTTTGACAACTTTCACGATCTTTCCTCATTTTCAACAAGTCATTATGCAATGTGATGTATGCAGGATGTTGTTTATGTACTAAACTTAAATCTTAATATTTCAAGAAAGAAGTGAGATATTAGAAATCTGCAAAGGTAAATCTTTACAATTTAAAAAATTCTTCAACACAAGGTAGTTTCTTCCAAATTTTTTTTTAGTTAATAAACACTTTCAAACGGTCCTTCCAGTCACGAACAATGCCTCAACTAGTCTTATAGAATAAACAAAGTCCAAAGATTTTGTATTTTAACAAGATACCAACCCAGAATATGCCTGGAGACAAGACAGCATGGTATTCACAGTGTCTGGGGGAAGCTGCGCACTCTTTGGAAGTTCTTTATCTGGAATGATGCCAGCCAAATGAGGACACCGTCGTTTCAGGAAACTGACGACAGCAATAGCAAATTCTTCTTGATGTTCTCTAAGTTTGTCATTTAACCATTTGTCTAATTTTAGATATTCGCGCCGAGAAGCGAGAGCAGCCAAGTCAATAACAAATGCAAATGTTGAGCCATTCAGCAGCATGGAAAGGGCCTAGAAGTGAAAAGCAGATCAGGAAGTCTCTTTTTTGGAGAAGTAAAAGATATTCTTAACAAATTTGGACCTTGGTTGAAATACTCTGCCTTGTGTTTGTTTTATCTTCTCAAACGAATCAATATTTTAAGCCAAAATCAGGTTAAAAGATGTCGAAACTTTACGCTAATTAACCTGGTGCTCCTTGGACCACCAGCCTGTACCTTCCATCAACAGAACAAAAGCGACTGGCGTGTCATAATAAAATAGTTAGGTGTTCATCAGAATAAAATAGTCTGGTGTAAGCCGGAATAAAATACCAAGGTTATCTCAGGCAGGGACAAGTGGTAGGATCATTTTCAAAAATGATTTTTGAACTGATCTCTTCTGATTTTACATTAAGAACTGAAAAAAATTAAAGAGTACTCGAAATTTAAGGGAAAAATTAACGTTTTTGAACACGTTAAAGAACAGTAATATACCTTTACTTATGTAAGTCTGCTGGTCAAAGGAAAAAATCAAAAAATACTTAAGAAATGCTATTTACGCATGTCCATTTACCGCAGTTTTGCTTAAGAGTCCCATATAAACTGTCTAGAAAAATTCTCAAATATTCCTTAATTTTTCGAAAATTCAAAACATCAAGAATTTAGCGGTAATACGCTAACAAACCTTTAGGTCTTGTGCCACATCCAATATTCGAGATAAGTCCCATTGATCTCCTTTCATATACCAATCAGCCATCGCTTGCATGACCAAATGCCGAATGGATGGAGACTGACCCTAATAAAAGATCCGAAAGATCATTTTTCAATTCTTTCCTGCTAGGAGCCGCTTATTTAGGTTTAATCGACCAAACCGCATGTTAGTTACCTCATAGATTTAATGGAGGGGGGGAAATTTAAGTCTGGTTGTTCAACGCACGGATATCGCTTTTCAATCGCAAGAACTTTTCCGGGGGTAAATACTGGCGTTTGTACAATTGGTCCAATATTCTCAAAAGTAAATATTTGAGTGATATTTAGGCGGTATGGCTGTACGTCTATTCCGAGCGCCGAAGTCACCAGGCATGACAGTGACGGGCCATGGTCACTGGCCAGACAGCGTAAAAGAACACTGACTGAAGAAGAAGATGTTCCCTTGAGCCTCGTTACCAGGTCCCTTGAAACACAGAAACAGGGTACTAAATACCTCTGCACACAGTTGCCATCTTTAAAATCAAAACTCGGAAAAAACTAGCTGAAATGGACTCTGTAGCTCAAAAGTCAATCGACGTACTTCACATGAGACGAACTAAATTTTACTAGTTAAGTTTACGACAAGTTCGACGTTTGTCCCAGTTGAGATGGACTGACTGCACTGGGGACGACCGGACCGTTCTTCCGTCTACAACAGACTGGAAAACGTCGCCTGGTTATTTGGGACAAAGAACCAATGAGACGAGTCAGATAAACATCGCAATGGCGACTAGGATGACGTAAACTGCGAGCTCAGCAAAGTAACACTTGTTTTAGTGGACTATAGTGAAATTGTTCCTACCTGACCATGCCAAACATAGTGTAGAACACTTATAGAATTTGGATGGTTGGCAAGGAAAATTGGAATTAAAGTGGACACAAGGTCATGTCTCAAAGATTGCCATGTTGGCTGAAAAAGAAACAACAAAAAGGAATGATCGCAAAAAGGAACGAAGCAAGGACTAAAGATTATTATTACTTAAATAACAAAGTAAAGAATTGGGATTGTTAATTTATTCAAAAATTATCTGCCAGAACCAAACACTTTCCATGTATAGATAAAAAAATGGTTTGAAATCTGCCTAAAACACTTCTCCAGCTCTAGTTTATTTTCTTTGATTCATGTCAGAAATTTTTCCGTTAAAAAATTCCCAGTCGATGCGGAAGAAATACATCCAAATAGCGTGCATCATTTTGTATCCAAAAGGCAAATGCCATATCAGTCTTGATACAGTTTAAGCTTCATAACATACTCTGATATATCACAAGTTTTGAAAAGCTAAGCAGAATGGCTGAACAATTAACGATAATTAAGTCAGCATGACAAAAACTTACACTGGTCTGTAACAAGGCCAACAAAAGCACATCGGGACAATGTTTGATTGGAAAGTCAAATAACGACTTCACCGTTTCATAATGTCCAGCTTCAGCTAGTCGGAGTAAAGTTTCAACGAGATTTAATGATTGCCTAAAGTTGAAAAAGAAGATTTCCTAGTTTTAGTTTTGGCAGTTTTTTTGCTTTTTGTGTTTTTTTTGTTTTTTTTTTACAAGTGGTCTAAAGCTGCTTACTCATAAATTCTACTTGTTCCCATTTTAGTAATAGACTACCGTTTACTTGGGGTTCAGAATTTTCTTCAACTTAATATATCATGCATGCGTGAAAAAATTTACAAGCCTGATCGCTGAGACTTCTTGTGATACTCTTATCCCAGGGACTACTGAAAACCAAGTTGCTTTCATGATGAAGGGAGAAAGCACATCTTGAAATTCACTTCAACTAAAATTTCGCATTATTGCACATAATTTACCAGGTCAATATCTCTTTGTTATTGTCTTCGGGCGGAGATTTAAGAATATCGATAACAACAGTGTGACATGGATAATCAGCAAAGCAAAACACATCAGGATTGATAAGCGCTTGTTGTATCCAGGAAAGCTAGCAAAGAATGGAAACAAAATTGTTAAACTAAAGGTAATAACATGAAGAGAAGGAACTACAGTACATAAGACTTTCTACGTTATACTAAATGCTGAACACTAATCTGGTTCATGCGGGAGCTTGATATATATCAGACGACCAACGAACGTTTGTCAAGCTCGTAAAGTGCCCTAAATTAATGACCGTAACCTCCTAGCGGGTTAAAGCGCTACGGTCCTATCTGCCATGTCCATGGTCATCAAAATGCATTTGATTTGGACAAAGTGTACTTCATTGAACCAAAGTAACTGTTTAACTCTTTTTGATAAAGTGTTCATTTTAAATCCTATTGGAAAAAAATAAGTTAGGGTTTCAATAGCTGAGTGAGTGTACTTTCAAAACCTCTAGAACGAACTGAACCAATAACCATGCAAAACACACAGAAGTCTAATCCTTGGATCATTTGCAAGAGAAGACAATAAGACCGTCGAAAACAAAAACACATACAAACATAAGATGTGAAAAATTAACCCATTAAGGAGAAAAGGCGCATTTTGCTCGGGCTAACGCCGGACAACTTTAGGACGATAAAGGGGTTAACAATAACTTCCTGCATGTCATTTAGGTACATGTACTTCTTCATAACTCAGATTTCGTGATGTGACAAAGTACAAAACAAATCTTCCAATAATTCACAGTCTACATTCCACGACAACACTCCCATCATTTGTCTAACCTGTCCTTCTGTATTTGACCAAGATCTGTACAGAATCTCAATGGGAAACATTTCCTGAATTCCTTTATGGCATGCCGTAACGATAAGCCGTAAACCTTCAACGGTGCTGATCAAGAAACCAGGATGATCCAGACATGATATCACCTCTTGCCAATTTAAGTCTGGAAACTGTAAAAAAAATCACAGTAGAAAAAAATAACATGACCGGCAACAGGTTCTGATCGGTTGCCTTGCGTGCTCCATCTCTTGACGGAGCACAGGAAAAAGAACACAGAAAACATTGTGTTCCAAATTTTGGGCTTACGTAAGGAGAAAGTAATTTTCAATCCGTTAAATGAAACTTTATTCGTAGGGCAAAGATTAGAGTGTAACAACTGATGTTAAAGATATACCATCCTGACCTACCATGATGGAAGTTACATTGACAGCTAAATTATACAAAAGATTAAGCCATTGTTACCCTACTTTTAACAAAACCTCTAAGATACTGCTGTCTATTTGAAAATACATTGATTTCAACATAGTGAAACTTGCTACACTGGTTGAGGAATGCAGGACTCCAAACAAGTTATAAACCTACATGGGGTCACCACGCATTTGCCCCCACAGGTTTACATCTTGGACCAGACTAGCACTTTTCACCATGTCTGATTCTTTACCTGGTTGCAAACTTAAACTGTTTACTACATGGATTTCATTAATGGTAACTTGTATCTTCATACAAGGTACTATAGCTACATCAAGTTGTTAATTTACCAATTCCTTGACACTTTGAACAAAGATCTCAACATTCCAAGTGCTTGGTCCTGGGGTTGGTTCTTCTGGTTTTCCTTGCTCTATTGGAGTTATTGTGTCAACAGACGTCTGCAAATAAGGAAGCACTTTTAGAATAACTTTAAGAATAGAAAGAGGAAAAAAATCATGATCGGTGTTCAAAAAGGTATCCTTTATTATGAAAAAGACAGGCTAGAAACAAGATTTCAACATGGCAACTCTAGCTTAGTAAAAATGAAACTTGTTGTAGCACCTCTAAAATGAAAACTGAGTTTGTCTTATTTAAAAGAATTGTTAAAATGGTGAGGTTCTGTCTGACATTTAGACATAGTCGCAGGAACAGTAAGTTTATGGTTATTTCTTTTTCTGGAGGGAGTTGTTAGTGATGCATATTTTTTTTCAATACCTGCAATGGCATGGGTTCTCCAAGGCCAGATACTGTCCTTACCATCATTCCTAAATAATAATTAAACAAAAAAAACTTAAATTTTTCAATGCTATGAAACAAAATTAATGTAACTAAGGGAAACATGCAAACATCACTGGAAAAAAACAAACTGAATCTCTAATTAATATTTGATAAAAAATGTGTGCATGATGGAATGATTTTGACAAGCGGCTTCTCAACAATTTAGTTTCGATTGTCACTGTAACAAACTCACCTAATACTCTAGCAATCCACAATGGAGTAACATTGGCTCTACCAAAATGACCTAATGTTTCCTTGCATTCTTGCACACTTTAATTTACAAAATTAAATTGTAAATATGAGTATTCAGTATTCACCTTTTAGTTACATTAGCAAAAAGATACTCTATTTAATAATTCAAAGTTTAAAAATATGCCATTACCTTCCACAACATGAATAACCAATTTCATACATAAGTTTGCTCAGATCATCTTCCATCTTAAAGAGCATTGATACTTCCAGTAAGCAATTGATGTTACTGTACTAAACATCTAACAGTATTACTTTAAACAACTAATACAGTATACATGTATACTACCAAAGCATTTACCGCACACGTAACCTCTCATTGTGTCAGTGTGTGACAAGAATACAGCAGAAAATCTATGTACTACACAGTCAGCAAAATGTTATGTACATGTAGTATGGAATTTTTAGGGTCACCTTGCTTGAGTTTAAAGTTCATCCTGTGGATGAACTGTGGCAACTTTTCATTTCAAATACATTGGACTGCAGTCTCTAGCCAAATAACAGTGAAAGATTTCCAAACCACTAACCTCTCAATTATTGTTAGACAGTAAGTGTCAAACTATGTTTTTTTTTAAGTTTGCTGACTGAGTAAACTGTCCTCATGTTGCAGCCTGGAAATCTTGATGTTTACTAAATAACACGAGCTATATCTTTCCAATGTTTAGCAGAAAAGAATCAAATATTCAGTCAGTAGAAATATTTGAACTTACCACAAGCTTGGGGACTGGTGATGACTCAGTGTTTAATCTTAACATTTAAAAAAAAAAACAACATAAAAAAAACATGACAACATATATGGTAATTTGTGAGCACCTAGAACAGAGATTTTCTTAAGGATGGGAAACCTTGTCATTTTAGTAAGGTATGTGATATACAGAACACTTTATTTATGATATTATTGAAATATTTATTTTTTTATTATAAAGAAATGTTACATTGTATTGGTAAGGGACAAAATTATTAGAAACAAATTGACAAGTGGACAAATTTCCTGCATTATGTGATAGAAATGCCTCATGTAAGCAATAAAACTATAAGTTTGTTAACTAATAATCTAAGCAAATGACAAATGGTTTATTATTTAACAGGTCAGACAAACTGCATACCTAGCTAGTACATTAAAAAAAACCAAAAAAGTACAAGAATGTAAGATTTTCAAGCTGTACTTCTCTTCATCAATTTCAAACAAGAACATATACAAATCAAAAATTCATTCACAAACCGATTAAAGGGCATGTCTTGAGTTCCCTGGTAAAGTAATGGAGCCAAGACAACAGGTACCCGCTCTTTTGGAAAATCTAAATGTAAATAAAACAGCAAAGACAAAGAATAAGCTATCAAAATCCTTTGTATTATATGTAGTTCATTAAGATAGCTACAGATAGCTTTATGTTTAAAGATGCTTTCAGAATCACACTCATAAGAATGTGGTTCTTCGATTATCTCTTATCAGAATAACCTTTTTATATAGATTATGAATCAATTTAAAAACTACAGTACAAACTATAGAAACTGAACTGGTAGGTAAGCTGTTGAACTAAATTTTACACATTTTTGTGAGTTCCCTTCAGATAATGTGGTTGTTGATGGTGAATTTGGTTCTGCATAATTTGTGTTACCTTTTCTCAAAGTATTTAAGAATGCCTGTATCTGATCTTCTCCAATGCCAACATCTTTTTGTGGTGTGTAGAGCAGATGAGACAACAACAAATGAAGTACTTCAATGGCAACATCAGTAAGACCACCTTCTTGTCCCCCACTGACATCTGAAATGGATTTGTATCTGAACATTAACACACAGGTGACCCAGTTGTCATATACTGATGATTTACATTGCCGTTTG
This sequence comes from Nanipora kamurai, assembly GCA_036872915.1. Lineage (NCBI taxonomy): Eukaryota > Metazoa > Cnidaria > Anthozoa > Scleralcyonacea > Helioporidae > Nanipora > Nanipora kamurai. The sequence goes on from JBAHVQ010000203.1 coordinate 602,717, forward strand.
TATTGAATTGTTGTGAGCTGTCTGGGATTTGGAAATAGTTTTTCTATGATTACAAGGTTGGCAAATGTTTGCACGTACTCTGAAATACACCGAGTCCTCACATGCATAAAAATTTCAGTTTAACAATCAGGAGAAAATTACTGACAAGAAAGTTGGAATGCTAGCAGTGCAGCAAAGATGCTCCTGATAAACCAACCTAAAGCAGTTACATTACCTTTCATTGCATATGAAGAACTCACAGGCAGTCTCTATTTTAGTTTACACTAAGCAAACACTTTAATACACTGGTTTGTAGACCAATAGATCAGGTTGCTAACCTAATCATCTTTAAGCTCCCCTTTTTCTGAGTTGAACTATGAGAAATTTTTATTCTATAGTATTACAAAACCACCAGCACCATGATGCCAGGAATAAGTTAGAAAATTTCATCTGTCTATTGTACCCTCATACATCTTTTTTCTGTTTTAGTCTAGTTAATATCTGACAACTTTTTTGAGGAAAGGAAAGGTTACCCCTAGCCCTTGCAGCAGAATCAGATGAATCCAGAGGAAATTGATTTCATATAATATTGAAGAAAATGCAGTAATAGTGCTGACCACTAAACTTTGTAGAATCAATTAAATATTCCATTTTCCCATAGTTAATTCCCCAGGTTCACTTACCTGAATCAATGTAAGATCGCAGTAAATCTGGTAACTTTTGTTTTACAAACAACCCAGCTAGAAACAAATAACAATAAACATATTTTTTCAACAGGAATTAAGATCTGGTACCAAAATTCATACTTCACTGTTTCATATACACTTGCACACACCAAAACTCCTCAGCTCTTCATTGGAAGACTTCATTAAGCCCAGTCCAAATACCACCTACGATTGAAAAACATGTACTACTAGGTCTTTTTCTATCTAATCAGCAATGTTGAGAAGACTGAACCTTCAGTTCATTTACCTGTTGATGATGGTAAAGTGTTTCAATTAATAATCAATGCAAATACCTCTTGTACTCTGCTAAACTTTAACACCTTGCTAATCTGAGGCAAAAGGTGGCCAGATGGTTTCAAAGACTAAAAAGGATTCCAAGGAATTTAATATCTCTCATCAGAAGGAAAGCAATAGTTCAATTTCAGAGTACTGTATTAGTTATTTATGAACCTCGTATATGATTAACCTCTAACAATTAATAGATAAAGCATGAGCAGCTAATCTGTATCTGATTTAAAAGGCAAGTTGCAAGTGAGCCATAGTAAATCAGGTACTGATTGGATTCAAATGCTTTATCTTACTTATCAAATGGGTGCACCTAAATAGCCATGTTTTCAAACTATTTTTCAAGTTGGAGTGATTTTAGCTTAGTAAATTGAGGAATAGGTTTATGTAAATCAAGGTAAAATCTCTTACCAATGTACAGTTATTGATTAAACATTTATTTCTTTTGAATTTTCCTTATGAATTATTGATCAGGTTGGTAAGTACTGAATCCAAATTTACCTTCTGATGTTGCTCTTGGTTTTCAATAGCAAAACACACAATTGAGACAAAATTTGTTTTACATATTAATGATTGACATTCCTGGATCAGGAGTTGCACCTTAATAGGAAGAAAAAGTGAATAAATCCTTCTTTTAATAAATAAAAGTAATTACAAGAATTGTTAGGGATAATATTAATTGATCAAAAATGATATGCAGTTTTAATCAAAATGAAGTGTTTAACAAGATTTGGTGGCATCAACTAGCTGACGATTTTTGTTTGCAAGTTATTTTAAAAAGTGATGTACATAATTTTCCTTGTTGTGACTGAAATGTGAAAATTACATACAGTACAGCACTATGTCAAGGAGAACTCTAAAACAGAAGGGCAGCTCACATCATATTACCTGATGGAAATCTTTTCCAGTTCCTTTTCCTTCTCCAGAAAAGTCAATTGATGAAAACAAGGAACGTAACAAATGACGCTCAGCTTCTGTACCATGATTTTCTACTAACTGAAATAAAATAAATAACTATTGCTTAAAAGTTGAATTCTCATTTCAGATTTCTTCACATACTTTCTTGTGTTAAGGATATATAAAAAACTTGGCCCTAGCAACCATTCGACCCTATAACCTTCAGTTTATTAGTTTGACCAACTGCAGTGCAAGACAGAAAGTATCAAAGCCTTGACTGACATGAAAGTGTAGATGTCTCAGCTTAGGTAAAATACAGTATAATACAAACATCACAGGAAGGTTCTTTCGTAAAGGTATCAGTATCTGTATTTATTTTGGATAACCCTATCAGCTAAACTACACTGTTCTCTTTAGAGATCCAGGAAGGGCCATTACTTATTGGTTCAGTATTACTACAGGAGGAAACTGCAATACCCAAAGAAAACCTGCAATGTTTGGTAGAGTCAAACTGAACAATACTCTTCTTGTATGTGACTAAAGTACCTGTAACTTTAATCTGAAAACTGCACAGAGCCAAGAATCAAACCGTAGTAACAGGGGTTAAGAGACACATATACGACCACTGTGCCACCAGCACCCCCTTGGGGGGCTTTGAGAACCTTGAAGATTCTTTTTGATCATTACAGTATGTAGTAATTATTAAAATATTATACATATTCTTCACTCTCTTACATTAACATTTTCATTTTGCAATTTCACATTCAAATATAGCAGTATAGAAATCATTACTATAAAAGGAGAACTGGTTGGATCCATAGACCATCCAGTTATTCTTTCTAATTGGCCTTTTACAAACATTTCCTCAGTTTCTTTCAGCTGGCCAGGCTCCTCCCACAGTAACTCCTACCTAGAATATATTTAGTGACAAATGACTTAAGATTTAATGGGATTCCCTTACCACTTGAATTAAAATGTCCCTGTGGCACAGCAGTCAAAATGCTTTCCAAGAACCACAAAAACACAGTATGTATTTCAGTTATAAAAGCAAAGTGCTGTGTAGGCAGTTTTGAACAACTTGTAGAAAACCAGTAGAGGCTGAGAAATTGCCAAAACATACAAACTAATTAGTTCAGTTAGTTCAACGACCCATTAACCTGGGACTCCTGGAGAGCACAGTTCAGTCAAGACTCTTTGACAAGGTAACTGATTTTCATCATGCTCTAATTTCCTCCTGAGGAATACACTTTCAATTCGTACCATACAAATATTTCGCGTAAATAAAATAAATGAAATTAAGACGCACGTGGATATATACGAAATGGAGAATATATGATAATAATGATATCAATTGCAGTCCAAAGTTCCAGTAAACCTCCACCAGTAATTTAACACCAAGCAAGCTCTGCATTTGGCTCGCTAACTTCATCAACATATATAAAATTACTTACGTTCTGTATTTCGGCCATACTTGACTTATAATTCTTTTTCGATAAATCCGTCACAAGAAAGCTAATCTGTGACAAAGCCAAGTAAGTCGGGTCCACAAAATTCACCGCCATTTTTCGTGTTGTTTTGGCCCGCAAAGGAGGTGTTTTTCGCCTTTCCCGTACATTGACTAAACCAATGAAAAATTGAGTTACATATTTATCATGCTGTACGTTTAATACACTTCAAAAACAAAGGTTTCAGTTGCAGCACTAAAACACCTATTGCAAAAATGGAACCTTAAAAGGACAAAGTGTGCATGCATGTGTTTTAGTCCTGGAATCCAGACTCGTACCCAGATTCCCTGAACGAGTACTGAAATAAGTTTTAAAGAATAAAGTAACACAGAAATAAATAAATTACAAAGTAAAACAAATGAGAAATGATTTAAAAGAAGATAAGAGGATAACTTTAATCAAATAAAACGTTGCTTCAGTAAATTTAAAACGAATAGGAAAAATTTATACCCGAAAACACAAAGTTGCCCAGCGGGTTACCACGAAAAACTACGAGCACGCAAAAGTGGAAACGAAAGGGAGGGTGTACGTCCGGAAGGGAGAGAAGAGCAAGCAGGAGAAATTACCTGGAAGAAAGTTGTTCTTTTTTGTCAATAATGGCAGCAACTCTGAAGCCATACCTGACAGCTGTTAGGTCTACGTTAACTGCAGCCATGTGCCTCGAGAACTTCAACTCTCAAGTAGTGGAGAGACATAACAAGCCAGAAGTTGAAGTGAGGAGTAGTAAAGAACTGTTGCTAACTCCGGTGGTTGTCAGTCGTAACGAGAAAGAAAAAGTCTTGATTGAAGGATCCGTCAATTCCATTCGCGTCAGCATTGCAGTGAAGCAAGCCGATGAAATCGAGAAGATCTTGTGCAAGAAATTCATGAGGTTCATGATGCAGCGTGCAGAGCATTTCTTCATTTTGAGAAGAAAGCCAGTGGAAGGTTACGATATAAGTTTCCTTATAACCAATTTCCATACTGAGCAAATGTTCAAACACAAGTTAGTCGACTTTGTTATTCAGTTCATGGAGGATATCGATAAGGAAATAAGTGAGATGAAACTGGCAGTGAACTCCAGGGCTAGAATATGCGCTGAAGAGTTCTTGAAAAACTTCTGACAATATTACACCTGCAAATGCCAAATGGGACTGTTGCGAGGTTTTTCTGACGAAAAGTTTATCTTTTTTTTCAAAGACTTTATTATAATGACCAAAAAAGCTTTGTAATTACCTTAAGACTTTGTTGTACTATCCTTAAAAGCATAATCTACATCAAATTAGTTGGTTTCTTAACCGCCATTTTGTCATGTTTTTAACAAAACAACTGAACAGAATTGCAATTTAAATTGCCTAAGTGTTCTGAAAGAATTTATCAATTTATGGGGAAAAATGCATATTTCTTTTGATTTACAGTAAGCATCAATCCAATTTTAAATTCACAAGGGGTGCAACTTGATTCATTGTGAACTGCACTAGTCTACTACTTTAGTATGCAGGCTGCTAACTACCCAAGACCTCTCCAGGGTAATTTTCTATTTCTGAAATCTGATCCAAAACAAACAGGTAGGATTGCATCAAACAGATACTTTATTTGCTGCTTCAAATTGTTTGCAATATTTATATTACTTTGATCTTGCAAGTGGGTATGTTTCTCAGGAAAATAGAAGAAATGGGAACAAAAGATGAAATAAAACAATTGTGAGACTTAATATTCATGTCAGACAATGTTCAGAATGGAGGGGCCCTGTTGGGTAATTCTGAAAGTAGGTATCACTGTAGCATTCAGGAGAGAGGAAGAGCATAATGGGTTAACCTTGAAAGAAACCTCAGCCTGCCCTTGATATCATTTGAAAGTACATGTAGACTGGGGTTCATTTTATCAACTACTCTAGCTCTAAGTGCGATTTAGCTAATTTGGAGATAATTGGATGAGGAGATATTATAAGTTATAACTCAATATAATTGCAGTAATTAACGTGACTAATATCAAAAAACAAAACTTTACAGTTGAGAACTAGCACATTGCCTAGTATTCCTCTTGGCAGATTTTTGACGACCCTTTGAAGAGCTGGATTTGTCTGATGGCAAGTCTGTCTCAGATGCCATTGGTAGTAGCACTTGATCAGATGTCAAAGAGTACCTTCTCTGGGAATACATACTCTTTCCAGGCAATAAGCCTTTTGATCTTGCTGATTTTGCAGTCACTGGCCTTGATTTAAATTTTATTCGATCTTCACAAGGTGGAGTAAAGGATGATGCCAATTCAACAATGTCATAATGACCTACAGAACAACATTGATATGACTTTGCTGAATGTACCTTTTTACTATTAGAACTACTGCAAACCTTCCTTCTTGCTCTGGCAGATGAACATTTGCCTCTCTTCATGCTAAATGTCTGATTCTTCTCTTTGACACCACAGTTTGAAATACATGACTTACCAGTACTGCCTGTATTACTTAGTTCAACATCAGAAGTAAAAACATAACATGATGATGTTAAATGAGAATGTCTCGACTTTTTATAACAATTTTTTTCAGTTGGCTTAATGTTTTCTTGACATGACCTGTTGGTGGAATGTTTTTCATCACCACCCAATTTTTTGCACTGGCCATTACTATGTGTTTTCACAGAACCAGTATTTAATACATTTGAATTCCCAGCACTTTCTTCTATCTTTGGATTGTGCCTTTCATTTTCCAGTGTATCTGCCTCCAGTCTACGCAGCTGCAAGTAACGAACAGTGAAAGGATCAACCTTGTTCTTTTTAGCTGAACAAAACTCTTGTTCCAATTCCTCTAATTTCCTCTTGTCCCAGTCATTGGGAACTGGGTCAATATAACCAAAACTTACTGGTTTATCATTACTTAAACCTGGTGAAGAAAGCCACAAGAAATTGTTGATGTTTCTGGGTTTTAAATTTTCTTGCTTCAGTGTTTGCTGACAATTTTGTTTTGGTGAGGATTTCTTCTGCCCTGCTTGAAATTCAACTGATTTTTTCCAAATTTTTGAAGTGGATGAACACCAAGCATCAGCTTTGGGTTTTTGAGTCATATTGCTAACAATTTTCTCATTTTTTCTACAAGAAACAAAAAATTAATGGTAATGTTATGATCATCACTTTTACTTTAGCACAGATGAGAAAGTTGTTAGAAGTCTGAACGTTGTCAGAAGTTTGAAGGTTTTTAGAAAGCAATGCTGGGATTTTAAAAAAAGGCTCATGTGTAGTCACTTTACATTTGAGCTAAATGCACATAATGTGCAGGTCTAATATCACTATTTGACTGATCATACCACTAGAAATATTATATCATACCCCAGCATTACAAATCATTAGATAACATTGTGATCTTGTTTGATTAAGTAATATGCATTGTCATATTAAGAAACTACAAAATCCTCAGATATCTGCACTCGTCAGGATACGAGTCTGGAGATTTGAGAGTCTTGATGACCGAAAAAACCATAAATTTATGTAAATTTATGATTTATGAAACCTTTAACATTTAAGTTGCAAGTGATTAGGCTTCCAAGTAAAGCAGCTCATGCAAATGTTCAACATGAATTTCTACTCTCAGCTAGCAAATTTGCTCAAATATTTCAGACAATAGTATATATAGAAAACCAAAAGGGTTGGGAAACTGCTGGAACTTAGATCTAGAAAATCAGATGTTCTGAGTAAAGGCCCTTTGTTTACATGTTAGGTTTCACTCTGACAAAAGTTCTTGGCCCGAAACATCAGTTTTTCTAGATCTGAGTTTCAGCAGTTTCCCAGCCCTTTCGGTTTTCTACAAGATGTCCAAAACTGCCTATGCAGCACTCTACTTTTATAATAATATATATATTGATTACTGGTATACTCCCAGATGACTATGTGGTCGTCGAATCTCTCTTTTACATCCAAAGTTGTTACAAGGTTCATATGCCTGGTTGGTCATTGGGACTTCTGGAGTATAGCATCTCATGTTGGCAGCTAATTGACTCCAATGAATTCCTGGGCTGTCACTGAAATAATGCTAAGTTTTAAAAAAATAGCATTTTCTAAGAACTGATACAAATTAAAACTTATATTCAGTATATAATTATTTTAAAACATTTCGATATAGTTTCTGGTTACCTTAAATGAGTATGGTTTTCTAGTTGAATTCAGTTTCTCATCAACTTCTTGCACTTGTTGTGTAAGTTTTTTAAACATTTGCTAAATTAAGAAGACCAAAATATGTAATTCTCAAAAAACGTTACCAAACCAATGTAAGTATTAGTTTATAACAGCTGATGTGGGAAAATGAACTTGGGTAGAGAATATGTCCTGATATTGAAGAAACTAGTCAGTTTCAAAATATCAAAAACCCAAGTAACATCATTTCATGACCAGCTCCCAACTTGACCTGTAGCACAGTTGGTAGAGTGTTGGACTAGTAAGCTGAGGTCACGGGTTCAAATTGCAGCCAGGCCAAGTAGAATTTTTCTACTTGCCTGGTATGGTTCATTAATCAGAGTGACATGTATCTAACATTATATTAGTTTATCTTTAATATAATTTATCAAAATCTTACTTATACTTACTAAAGTAAGTCGAAACTCTTTGGCCATGTCTACAGTAAAAGCAAAATTTCAATTTAGCCACAATATTATGTTAATTAATCAAAATCTGTATAAAACCATACCAAAATACAGGATAACCCACCCTGCTTTTCACATTAAAAGATACCAATGACTACAGGGCCCATGCCAGTATTTTTATTTTTTTTGCTTAGGCATATCTAATGACCTGCTTATAAGGCAGAACTATGTCATGTATTATATATAATAATTTTATATTTCTAAGATTCTATATTTTTTGAGATATTTTTTTGGGAAGAGAACCATCCCTCATAATACCCTCAATCCTACCAGCTATACCTCTTGGAGTAGTGAAAATAAATTATATTCTTATTGACTGAGTGATTTTACTGCCAGGGACAATCAAGGGAGCCTAGGCTAGAATCTCCCTAAAATCCTTGTCCCACACCTGGGGTCCCTCACCAGCAGAGTAATGTGGTTATTACACATTACTAAACATTTTTTATACAATTTTAGGTATATATACAAGATAACAAATTTAGAAGTATTTGAGATGTATCCCCTAAAATCTGCTCCAAATATTTTTCCCGACCAAATTTAGTGATACCCGGTCATGGCCATCTCTACAAGAAATGTCCCATCCACTGGGCCCACCAAAGGCACCTGGGACAGTCCATAGCAGGGGGCAACACATGTAAATGTAACAAGGAAATGACCTCTCCCTGAATGCCCTCTGTAGTTTTTGCAAGTTGTCCCAATTTTATTTCATTGTTTGGTTTTGCTTAGAAATGCACCAATTTATCACCTCCTCCCCTTTGTCATTATTCTTTGTCCAACTGAAGAAGGCTAGCTTGGAGCAAGATGGGCAAATTAATTCAATACTTGACATACTAATAATTAAACATATACACGTGTGCATGTATCTGTGTGTGATCAATACTCTTTGGTAGATGATAAATTGTAGGCCACACTTCTGTAGTACATCAAGCAATATTTTCATTGTACAAAAAAGGAAATTATGTGGAGTAAAACGAGAACAAATCTTTCATGTTTACCAAGTTCTACGTGTCTTTCTTCTTCAATCCATTCCGGGTAATTATTGTTCAGCATTGAAATAGCCCATGAATGCGACTGAGGAGAAACGTAACTTTGTTTTAGCACCTTTTTGGTTGGACTAGAAGCTTGTTCAGGTTTTGCGGTGTTTTTCTTTGGCTTGCAAGTCCACGGTGAATTAAGACTTTTTGCAATGCTGTTGCTATGGATAAAAAAGATAACGTTGCAGGCTTAGGCTGACTCTGTCTCGACTTACTCAGGCGATTAATTTAGCAGCTCACAGAATTCAATACACAATTATTTTAAAAATCCTTATGTATATTTATACTACCTGATCGGTTTGCTTGGCTTTCTTTTATCAAGAGAATGAGAAGAAGGAACGGGCCAACTTTGAGCGTAAATTAACGATGCCGGAGTACTGGAGTATGTCGCTTGGCGCCGAGACGCCATCTTGTCGGTTTTGGAACTATCAGCCAGGATTAATTTGAGATTCTCGGAACTTTATTAAAAATTTCATTAAAGTCTCTGAACCTATCACCTAGAGCTTAACACACCATATTGCTCATTTTGTTGAGGACCTTTGGAGCTTGCATTCTAGACATGAGCTAACAAAGAATTAAACGTTAATCTTTCGTTAATCTCACTGCAGTCCCAAGATTAAGACCCGGCCTTGAAAAGACTTCATTTAAATTTCTGCATTGTTTTTCTACTTGACGTTAGCACTAATATGTCTTCTCTACTAAAGAGTGCTTAGAGATTAGAAAATATTCGTTTGACATTTGTCTGCCCAAGAGTTCAAAAGCAGGTTGCGAATGGTTCCTGGGGGGCGTTTTACTCGAGAAATCTCTTTAGATTTTCGTAAAAATCCCTTAAAAATCCCTGAAAATCTTTTCCAATATTTAAAACTTTTAAAATATTTCCAAAGGTCAAACAATTTTACCAAAAATTCAGAAAATCCCCATAATCTTTTAAAATTCTTTAAACAATCTCGAAAATCCCAGGAAATTATTTGAAATCCCTCGAAATTCTTGACATTTGATCCCAAAAAATCATGAAAAATCTCTACAAATCTTGGAAAGTCCCTAAAATATCGGAAAAATCCCTGAATTCTTTGGAAAATGTTGACATTCCAAAAGAATCCCAAAATCTCTATTACAAATTCCAAAATTAAAAAGAAATCTAAAAAATCTCGAAATCTTACCAAAATTTCCAAGAATCCCGATAATCTCTTTAAAATCGTGAAAATCTCAAAATCTTAGGAAACTCTCTAGAATCCCATGAGATCCGTAACATTAAGTCCCTAAAAAGCTTCACTAAAATTCTTCAAAATTTAGGACAAAATTCCCAAATCTTTGGAAAAATCTTGGAATTTTTGAAATAAAAAAATCTCGTATTCGTGATACGCCCTTCAGGGGAGACAATGAGCGTACTGATAAAACAGAAAACTTAATAAAAAAATTTGAAATTCAAAAGACGTTTACACAATTAGAGGCAAAAGTCTATGCTATGGTCCCAGGTAGATGTCACGTTCTCTCCCCTGTAACCTTCGATGTCAGCGTGTAATTTGAAAAGGGAAAAAAAATGCAAGTACAAAAGACAACTGAGCCAAAAGAACTAGGAATCTTTTCAGTTTTTAGAAACTTATTGGTTACTGATCGATACTTAGGCGATGGAGCTCAGGGATACCCCTTCAGCACCTCCTCCTGCTGACTTCCACTCCGTGCAGCTACGTAAGTAGCGCACCATTATAAAACTCGGACCCTCCTTTTACATTTACTCGAGATCCATCTCAGAACAGAACTTCGTTAAGATTTCATGTTGACTTTCTCACTTTTAACTGCCAGTTCACTTGAGCCACTGTCAGTTTACATTCAGTTTACATATCAGCTTACATTCTGTTTCCTCGGGTACCAGAGCTTCTTCTGTCTATTTTCAGCTGATCTCTGGTTTGTTCATTAGCCGAGAAGAGATAGAGGACTCCAGGTATTCAGAGTAACATTAAGGGCTGGACATATTCCACAACCATAGCACTCATCTCCCTCTCAAATTCTGAGAATGTTCGTCCTCGGTAACAAGCCGTCTGGTACCTACATTGATCCACGCAATATCACGTACATTAAACCACCTTATAGGAATATATGTTAAAAACTTAGTTGTTATCACTGGAGGATGTGCTACTACTTTTGTGCTTTTTTCTCTTATGTCTGTTGTCGTTTCTGTCATTACTTTTTTCAGTCTGGTGCCCAGCGCTATGTTTTCGTTTTTTATTGTCTCTCGTTTTCTCTTTACTGTGGTCTTTGTTTGATTCTTTTTCAGATCTTTTAGATTCTTTCTTTGATTTGCGGTGTTTGTGTCTCGACTTTTTTGGCTTCTTGTGTTTTGAATGCGACCTACTACTGTCGCTAGAATCACTCTCGGAAGTTGTTGGTTCGTCCAGCAAAGCCTTTAGCTGTTCAATTCTACAAAAACAAAATAAAAAAACCTTTACTAAACTGTATTTTGTCATAATAATTTGATCGCATGTTACCAGAAAAAGCAGAACGTAACATGTGTTCTAAAACTGTCAGATTTACTACTTTTCAACATTAAAAAATTAGCAGTGGTAATGATTTAAATAGGAGTCGCAACGGTTTGCATTAGGGTGAAGGAACGGTTGGTGTTTGACACATTAAGATGGACTAAGTCATGGACTATAGAAGTGGCAGTTTGAATGAAACTGAGAATAAGTAACAAAGGGCAGTATTAGAGTTTAAATGGAGGTCCTACATGGCTGTAGTAGTGCTAAAAGTTTAGAAAACAGTAGATCTACAATGACAAAAAATGCGAAAAGCATTATCGGTTTATAAAACAAAACATATACCGAATAAAATCATCTTGTGAAACTCAAGATATGAGTAAAAAAACAAGAGAGAATGTTTAAATGGTAATATTTCGAATTTATTTAAACATTCTCTCTTGTTTTTTTTCTCATATCTTGAGTTTCACAAGATGATTTTATTCGGTATACGTTTTGTTTTATATTTCTTCAAATTATCGGCTGGCTATGGTTATTATCGGTTTATGTCACCAGTAAAAATAACATGTATCTTTGACTAAATCTTGACCGACCTCCAGAAACCTTGCCGCCACAACTGGTCTAAGACATGGTCCTTTTTTTAGCGCAGTTTTAGCTACCTATATCAGGTCATTTTTAACCCTCCTCTAATTCATTCCACTTAGAAAAACTCATCAATCTCACCTTTGTTCTTTCTCCGTTTTCTTTTTCTCCGCGATAAATTCGTGCATCGGATCTTCATGTGCCTTAAAGAATAACCAGTAACGTTCAGATCACGGAATCTAAGTACTTCAGGCATACTAAATATGTGCTCACGCCATAAATTCTTGTGAGTTTGAAGTACTTTTAAGTCTTGGAAGCGTCATAGTAACATGTTTTTTTTTGAGGGTGAGGGAGCTAGCCTGAAAATACATTAAGATTGCGTTAATAAAATAGCATAAAAGGCCCAACGTCCTACCATGTGATAATTCAGGGGCTAATGGGTTAAAGAACCTGATAAATACAAGAAGCATAAAGATTTTAATGTCAAATTTGAGTTTGGAATGTGCCGGATCTGAATACTTGTATCCGGTAAAAATCTACAGGATATTTACCTGATAGTGCTGCGGTTCACACAAGCAAGAATCATGGTTAAATAAATGTATTTGATTGTGCTGTTTAGCATTTGATGCTAGCCATTTGCGAGTTACTAAGGCAGTTCTGGTGTAAAACCAAGTAAAAGCTGGGTATCAATCCATTTGTAGATTTGGTTTAAATTTTAAAGAATTATGCTATAAATGCAAAAAGCTGTACATGACTTGTAAATTAAGTTTATCTTATTTGAAAGAACTCCTAAAATGAAAGGGTATGTCAGTTTACTGTTCTTCCATATTGCACCTCGTTCTTGAGATATTTAGATTTATTTGATATTCAAATCAGATAACTTATGACATCATATTGTTTATACAAAACTTTAAAATTGTTTATTTGAACAAATCACTTGAAACCATTTGGATATTGGCACAGGTCATAGAATTAAACATTAAAGACAAGTTACAAATGATTTCCTTCAATAATCTTTAATATATAAACAATTTTAAAGTATTGCATAAACAATATGATGTCACAAGTTATCTAATTTGAATATCACATAAATCTAAATATCTCAAGAATAAGGTGAAATATGAAAAAATAGTAAATTGACATTCCCCTTCATTTTAAGTGCTCTTTCAAGTAAGATAAACTTGATTTATGATTTAAGTGCCCATTAAATTACCCCTTGTTTTTCCCTTTGTCCAAAGTCAACAACTTACAACTATTTGGTATCCAGCAATCCGTCTGGTTAAATTTGGTACCCAGTAAAGTGATACTCTGCATATCCCTTAATTTAAACCAAAAACAGTTTTTTAAAGGAGGGCAAGGTAGCACATTTACTTTGAGCTGACCACTGACTACACAGACAGCCTTATTTAAAAGTTTAAGTAACCAGTAAATACATATACCATTCTGAATTTTTCAATGGCTTGATTTCCAGCAATAAACAATGGACACTCACGGTCTCCAGTTCTGTGCCCATATGACTTGCACCGCCAACCTAAGGGAAAACATGATTAAAGTTGTATCACAAAGTACTTTTATGGATACATAAATCGTCAAGATTAAGATTAGAATTTGGATAAGTTTTTGGGTTGGGATTGGAGTTACAAAATTGGATTAGAATTATAGCTAGGGATGGTGTTTGGGTAATGATAACAGGAGCTCTGATCAACTGACAATTTCAAAAAATTTAGAAGAAAACAAACTCCAAAAACAAGCATCTTGTGAAGCCAAGATTTGAGAAAAAACAAAACGAAATTGAAAACAGTAATATTTCAACTTTATTTCAAAGCTATTCAAACCTGACCTGTCAGATTTCAATAAGGCTTTGAAATAAAGTTGAAATATTATCATTTTTCAATTTTATCTCATTTTTTCTCATATCTTGAGTTCACAAGATGCTTGTAATGTGGAGGTAATGTTGAGTTTCAATTGAATTCCATCAGTAGCATTCAGACATTCCTACAGCACAGAATGTAATTTTCTAAAGTTTTAAATATTTATTGTTGGGAGAGGAGAACTCCTACCTTCCAGTTTTTCACCTTCTCTTTTCTGTATTTTTCTATTGACACACATAGAATGATGGTACTCAGTTCTTACATACATTTCATAACCTTAACTTCTTTCCCAAGTGGCATCCATAATCCTTTGCTTGGCGCTTTGGCCAAGAATTCACGAGCTGTTTCATTCTCTGGTAGGTCTGGAATGCTATCTTCAGGTTTCTCTTGTTCAACCTGATAAGGGAAAAAATATCCAACAAACAATATAAATTGATTCCTTCACTGCCATATCTCTCCCTTTGATGAGTAAAATTCTCTGGTGTTAGCCAGAGTGAAATAATAAAAGTTCCCTGTGGCATGGAAGGAGTTAAAAGTTAGAAATTGTCAATCTTGCTTCCCTTAGATTATACCATTATTCACTTTAGTAAAAAAGAAGAGGATGCACAGAAAGGAAAAGAGGAAACAGAATAAACAACATAACAGAAAGAAGAACAAGAACCAGACAGAGAAGAAATACCTGCAATTGATTTGGTAGTAATTGAGTGACTGGATGAGGTTCTGTAGTTAGATAATCCCTCAGACTTAGTCAATGCACACTTCCTGTTTTGACACACATACCATAATTGACAGCTTTATTCACAATTTGACAACACCTTATGCACTATAGCATTGGTTGTTTCAATGTTTAAGCTTGTTAACACATTGTAGGCTGCTATGAAACACTGCAATGTATCTGTGTCACAATGTATTCCACTACATCCAAAAAACTGATAGCACACCATGTTATGCTACATCATGCTTTGCTTACTTTAACAGGGAATTGACCTATAATTGACCAAAAAGATTGCACTCTAGGTGACATGAAACCTTGGAACTGGCTGAAGGCTTACAAAAAGAATGATAGTTGCAGCTGTTACTCAGAATCCAGTCTTTCAAGGACTTCTGTAGTGGTCAAAGCACAGGATGTTCGTCACAGTACAATGCCTATGGTCCCCCTGGCCTTAATCACAGCCTTGATCATATTACTCAAAACTTAATGTCATGTTCAGTCAGTTCCCAGCATTAATAGTGAAAAATGCTTAAATTGATCCAGTTTGACTTACTTGAACATAACCAGGAGGAGCTGACTCATAGCTATATATATAAAACAATGATAAATTAAATGGGTAACTGAATTTACTTATGTCATTTTTATAATTTATTCTAAGCCATGCAATAGCAGAAATAAGTATAATACTGTTATGGAACACTATCATACATAGCTTATATTAACATAAGTCAACAATATAAAGTAAAATTAATACTCCACTCTTCAGTAATATGAAAGCTGATGAAAGCTAACTAGCAAAAAAATCTTATATTGAAAAGTTGGAAATTAATGCTACTCCGAGTTTTCTGAACCCAAATGGTCAAGTAGAAAAATCTACCTGACCGCG
>JBAHVQ010000203.1:618373-636735 GCA_036872915.1 Nanipora kamurai
AAGGTCAAGTTGAGAGCAGGTCGTGGAAGATGGTGTTTTATACTTCGAAACTTATCACAAGTTTCTTCTGTACGAATCTTATATTATTAATAATCTTATATTATATATATATAATTAATAATCTTATATTATTGTGGTTTATGAAAAATGAGGAAATACATTTAAAATCTGCGAATTACGCCTACTCTAACATAAAGGAAGATTATAGCGGAGTTTCTTTATCACATACAAAGTCTCATAGTGCTTGTAGAGTTCCACGTCGTCGATTTTTTTGTCTCCTTTCTTCTCTCTTTTTTTTCGTTTATGCTTTTTGTCCGCCATATTTATTAGTGAAATTGCGAGAAACGTGGTGTAACCTACAATATATAGTAACCAAAATGGCGTGTATGGCTCGGGTACTTGGACGTAGGATATTGCCGCTTAAAAACCAAAATTTCTCTCGTTCTTTCATCTGCACGTCATCAAAACGGCTCGCAGATGCTGACACTGTGACACATACTGGCCAGGTTTGAATAATTTGTATCCATTCATCCTAGAGACTATGATAAAAATAAAATTTATAAATACCATCCTTTTATTTAAAGCCAAGGCCAGTTGGCGGCCCCTTTCTATATTCTCTTGCTTCCATGTTAATAGAACGTGAGACAGAGACATGTGTCTGACTTTTTTGTTTTTGAATCATTTAGGATTTTGATAAAAATGATTACAAGAGAGTTCGTTTTACAGATAGAGAGAAAACGGTATGTCTGTTGGATTGTTACCAGCCACTTCAACTCCATAAACCGTACCCAACCGTTACTTTCCTTTTTTATTGAAATGAGTAGCTTGCTAAGGAGCCTTGCACATATTTTATTCTTTCTCACACAGAATTTCACATCCAAATGCTACTTATGTATTTTGGTATTTTGTTTAGGTAAATGAACAGTTTGCAATTGATCTCATTGATGATGAACCACCCACTGAGGTTGACTCACATGTTGTCTGGTGTGATGGTGGTAGGTATTCCTTGAAGATAAACAGGAGTGTATCTGTGGGTAATGTTTGATTGCCATCATTACCTCCAACCTTGCACGTGGGCATTTTGTCACATCATAAGAAGCATAATAGTCTACCAATAATAGGGTGAATTCCCCCACTGCCACCATTTCTATATACTGGTTGTTCATTATGTAGCTTCACTGTTAATTATAGTACCATTTAGATGACTAGTGGACATTCATCAAGCTCGTTCTCTCAAAATAAAACAATTTCTGAGCCCTAGACAGGAATCGAACCTGCACCCTTCTGATGACTAGTGAGACACTCCAACCATTAAGCTACCATGAGTCGGTTGGTGAGCTAGGGTGCAGGTTCATCATATGTACTGCCTAAGTGGAAGTCACAATATGATAATGATGTAAATGTACTTAATGTTGCACACGAACTTAGGTTCATGTGGGAGGTTCAACTTAGATTCATGTGGAACGTCCACTAGTCGTGTGATATTTACCAAGCTCCCACATGAACCTAACTTTGTGTTCAACTTTAAGTATAGTACCATTTAATAAAACATGACAATTATTATTTTAAACGTGGTAATTTTCTACTTTTTGCAGGTGGAGCAGCCCTTGGTCATCCTAAAGTGTATATTAACCTGGTTAGCAAATGATAGTTACTGATAAATTCATTCATAAATTCATAAATTCAAGTCCATAAGTTATAATGAAATTTTTAAAAATGAAAACATCGTAGAAATAGTGTCGTTAAAATAAACATTCAATTAACTTATTCAGAACTTGGAAAAAGTTAACTATGAATTATGTAGGGTAGCAGTACAGGTATGTCCAATATTTTGTATCATGTTGTAACCTGATTTAATACACATTTGTAAACCTTATTCATAAATAGCTGACAATTAAATATTCTTTTATCCACATTTAAATTAGCCTCACAAGCTGTACCCTCATTCTTACAGTATAATTCAAAGGAATTTTTCCCGAGAACAAGGCTAGGAAAGTTACTTAAAACACATATGAAAGAATATTTAACTGACCACCATTTAGGAATGAGGACTAAGCAGTAAATTTTTGAAATATTTTATTCTTTTGTCCCCTTCTCTAAATTTTGTGGTTTTAAATTTTAGGATCAAGATGGACCTCATGCATGTGGATACTGTGGTCTGCGTTACATAATGAAAGGTGCAGCACATTGAACAGAACTTTGTTAATAGATAAATTTAATTTTCTTTTTGTCTAAAAAATAAACATCTTAAGAAGTTTGCATGTGTTAAATCAATTTTTGCCTAGTTATAAAATTACTAGTAGATAATTAAAAGCAAATAATTTCTGTCTTAAGCCCTAATCAAACAAGAATACAAGTTTTCCCTTGTTTGATGGCCAACTTGTTACAAATTTGAGCTTGTTCAAATTTCACGTCTTCAAGAGCTATCCTCAAACAGGTTATGAAGAGAAAAATTTAAAGAGAAATAGGGCAAGGTACTGACGAGCTTTTTACACCCATAACTTTGCTGTACCTTGACTTGTAAACCAGCAGAAGAGTAGACTTGTGCCACTGTTTGACTGGTGGCTTCACAAGTTAACTTGTGGTAACTTGCACCCTTGTTTGATCAGCACTTTAATCAGAATCCCTAAACTAGTTCAGAAAAACATTTAGTTGCTGATGCCATCAAATAAACTGTCATTACTTGTAGAAATCCAGTCCTCATCTCAAGGGAGTTAAAGTAATGCATAACAGCAAACCACAATGTAACTCATGTGACTATAATTTCATACTTTTTAATGGTGTACAAACTTTATTTCACGTTAGAAATTTAGGTAACCACCACGTATTTTCATAAAATACAAAATCATTGTAACTTTGAAAATTGAAAGCATTTTTATTTTTGATGTTTCAACTAACTTGCAGTCATCATCAGGAATCATGTAAGTTAGTTCAAACATTGAAAATAAAATGCTTTCAATTTTCGGAGTTACTGTTGTTTATTGATGTCTTGGTCAGCTGTTGCTGTAGTAAATAATGGCACTTCAAGAAAAAACTAGTACACATTAAATTTGATGAAAATGAAAAGGTAACCCATTCAAGTTTTTTCTTGGAAGGTCATCGTTCCCCAGATTTTGCATGAAGGAGAATTACAAGCTTTAAGGTAACTTTCAGCTATCAGGGTACAGAATCAACACGGTAGAGAATGCAAATTTGCAACCTCAAAACTGCATAAATATTTTGGAAGAAGAATAAAACTGGATGTAATACATAAACACATTCCAGGCATCCAAAAATATGACAAAATATGGAGTTCGAATCGTTGCTATGGCAACAGTAGCGTTCCAAAATGTTCACCATTAACAATTAAATGCAATTCATCTAACACTAATATCAAACTATTCACTTTAGCCACATAACAACTGGCATGGTCTGGATATACAAAATTGTATTTATATATATAAAAAAGTACTATATTAAAAAAGGAAATAGTCTAAGCTAAAATATTTTGGCAGTGCTACAGTTACGTCAGGTACACAGTACGTCACATTTAAGATCAAATTCAAAGCTAGCAGACATGAGCAGTGGCCCCTACACGTCGTGTAACCATCGGAGGCAGTTCTTGCCAAGAAAAAGTAAATTCAAAATCAAAGTACTCCACACTTGAAAGATTTCCATTTGAGCTGCAATAACCTCCCATCACAATCACTGTATTCCCAGTTATCACTGCAGCACAGGAACGTCTCTTTTGCCTCATGGATGGTAGCATGGTGTGTTTTCCAGTGGTTATGTTGTACATGACAACTTCAGATGTAGCATGTGGAGATGCATTATCTGGCACATTTTGACCACCTATGAGGATGATGTTATCTTTCCAGCAAACTGTTGCCATCTTCATCACAGGTTTGTTTAGTGGTTCCAACATTTTCCACTTGTTCTTGGCAAGATCATACATCAGTACTTCATCTGATGCTCCTTTTTCAGTCTGCCCTCCAACAACAACAACTTTATCCCCAAACAATCCTACACCATGGTAGCATCTTGGCTCTGGCATATGGCAAAGTAGTTTAGTGGTATATGGTGAGGCGAGTCGGACCCCATGAACACCGTCAAGGAAAGAACTTTGATATCCGCCAAAGACCAAAAGATGATCTTCAACCAATACTGTGGTGTGACCATAACAGTTGTACGGAAGATTTACTTGGCCAGTTTTCCACTGAGATTCTGCAAAGCTTTCCCCAAGAGTGATGCACTCCATGCTATCTGAACGAGAACTGCAACCTTGGTATGTTATGCCAGTGACAAACAGTTCACCCTTGTATACAAAGGAAGTTCCATGATCTAAGGCGAATTTCGTCTGCTCTTTTTGGATAACCCATATTCTTGCTTTCCAGTCGTACATCTCGGCAGAAGTACACCCACTGCCTCCGCATACGACGATATCTTGTTTTATACCTTTAAACACATAGTTGTCTACAGGTTTTATCAGCGTCAAGATCTGAGTGACCGAATCTTCGATTTTCTTCACAGATGACTTGACTTCTTCCAGCTCCGTTCTGATGACGCAGCTGTGCATTTTGTACCAACGAAAAACCAGATTTTCGCCACAAACGGAACACTTTACCAGTCTGAACTGGCACGCTTTAGTCGCATGGTTTACTTGCTCTTTTCGGTTAACGACCTCGCTACAATCTTTGTTGGAACATACAACAGGTGCAAAATTGCACACTTTGTGATGACTTTCAAGATCTTCTACCTTCATCACATCGTTGCAGCCTCTTCTGCTGTAGTCACAGTGAATCTTCAACTGCGACAAAAGTTTGGCGAGGATTTGCGAAGCAGGGCGCAGCGTCTCCAACGACAGATCTTCTTTGCAAGACGGACATACCATGGACAACTTCAAATGACGCGTAATGCAAGACTTGCAAAAGTGGTGCTCGTTTCTCTGACATTGAACCGGTTTTCGCAAAACATTTAGACAAAGGGAGCAGCGAAAACTGTCCACTATCGCACTCTCAAAGCAACTGCTTTCCTCTTTCGAGTGGGAAGCCATGCCACAACCGCTGCTCAATGGCATCTAATCCTGGAAATAAAGCAGACAGCGAAACCAAATTCTCAGAACGCCACGTGAAACTGGGTGTGGTATTTGGCATTGGGGTTGGGTGGTTGAGAGTAAATGCATTTCCTGGCAGTTTTAGCTTTCCGCAACGTGCATGTTTTTTAAAAACGGATTCTTTTTCAAGAAGTGCGAGAAGAAAATCCAAAAGATTAAGTGCTTCGGAAGCCATACCTACATGGAAATGGTGTCTTCATAACTTTGCTGGCCTACATTAGGAAACCGCAGAGAACCCCGCGGCTACCCGGCGGGTGATACCAGTGGTAGCAAATTGCACGTGACACGCGGCGGAAGGTTGAATACATGCTTATCCTCAACATTGTCGAACATTAATGGAGGACTACAAAATCGTAAATGAACAATTTGCGTAATGGCAGTTAATCAACAGTGATTTGCCATTAGTTATTGTGCCAGATCTGTCATTTGTAGACCAATAGATTACGTTTGGTAAACCAGTGAGCAATTATTGAAGCACTACGAATGAGTTTCTTGTAATAATCATATAATGACAAGCGGTTATCCGATCCTAAATGACGTCAACAAAGCCCCTTGTCAACCTCTCAACTCGTTAAGAAAACATTCCATGGCCTTCGTGAATACTTCCGACAGCAAAGACCAGTAGAATTGCAGATAGTAATTATCAGAAGCCCTGTAATAGTTGAAAACCTTGAAAAGGAATGCGCAATGGCTGCTCGTCATGAACATGCGCTGTTAGAACCGCAAGGCCATGCTTCGAAATTTGCCTCAGATTCAAATCATCTCCACTGTTGGACACAAATCCAGATTTGCGTAAAATTAGGGAATTGCCAGTGGTCGCTCGTCAAGCTCGTTACCTCAGAAAAACCATTTCTGAACCCTAGCTCATTGTCTGAGTCGTGGTAGCTCAGTGGTTAGAGCTTCTCACTGGTCAGGGCTGAGAGGGGTCAGAAATTGTTTTTCTGAGATAACAAGCATGACGAACGTTCACTAGTCGTCTGATATCTACCAAGCTCCCACATGAACAAACTTTCTGTTCAGCATTAAGTATTTCCATCATTATTGTCATATCGTGACTTCCGCTTAGGATGTACATATGACGAACCTGCACCCTCGCTCGCCATCTTAGTCGTAGTAGCTCAATGGTAGAAGTGTCTCACCGGTCATCAGAAGGTTGCGGGTTCGATTTCTGTCTAGGGCTCAGAAATCGTTTTTCTGAGAGAACGAGCTTGACGAACGTCCTCTAGTCGTCTGATAAAAGATATAACTAAGAAAAATGCTTAATAGGTTGCTTTAGTCACTGTAATGTGTCGAAATGGCTTTAAATTATCGGTCAGGTATACTTAACTCGACGAGAACTTTGATAACCTCAAATTTTTTCTGGCAAAAATTTTCATACGGAATTGTTAATAAATGTCCAAATTGAAAAGATCAAGTTTTTTCCCCTGAAATGTAATGTTTTTAACTGTTCGAAAACATTGGACAGACATAATTTTACGAAATCAATCTGTTGGTTAAGGTAGTACTTACCCGCAAAATCACCGCATTTAACCCTATATTAAATGTGCCTTAATTTTGAAAATTTTTACCATATCAGATTGAAAGACTGTTGATCAACCTTCCTTGAGGATTATATTGAATAAATTACAGTGGCAACGGGATGCACTTTAAAACTAGAGCTTATAATGCGATTTTAATTAATTTAACAAAAACTTTGAGGGAAAATCAACCCAGTACATATAATTTGAATAACTAGAGAAGAGTTTTAGAGGTAAAAATAAAAAAATGGGGATTCACGATTTTGGAAGCATCTACTGCCTTAAGGTTACCATGTACCTTCAGGGTGCCTCCAGTCTAAATGATGTAGCGCGCCCGCATTACATTTTACGTTAACCCTAGCATCAAAAGAAAGCTTACCAAATTTGACACAAGAATATATTAATAATTTTTGGTTCGAATGAATTGACGACTTTGGCGAGATCACTTCATGACAACGACGTGATCGCCTTTCACGAGCTTTAACTCATAAGGATTTTTGTTTTCTTATAATCTGATTCTTTTGCGGGAGTCCGAATACGCACAGCGATGCAAAACCGTGTCGGGGAATTTGGTTATTCCAAAAACTCTAACGCTGAAGGCCATTTCATTAAGATTGATGTGATTTTTGTCCTGTCGATCCATCTTGGATGTAATGCGCATGCGCTATATGAAGGTACTACCTTAATCATGCCGTAGGAAAGATTTTATTTGGAAAATATATGAGGTGATAAAGTTGAACGACCATTAGAAATAATTTGGAACGTTTTCATGGTAAAATATATTTTTCTTCCTACGTAAAAAATATTTTTCTTCCTATGACGATACGTTTTATTCTCAGACCTGTGTTCTTTCTTATTCCAAAAAACTGTGAGGAGCCACTCCAAACAAGACATTTTTTAATACCATGGACTGGTGGGGCTTTTGCCCCACTAGGCCCCTTCCTCTGCCCCACCACTGAAGAATAAAAATGGCCTGTTGCCCCAAAGCCAGGGCCCAAGGAGCTGTTTTGAGTAAATGAGTTTAACATTGAAAGGAAATATAAAATTATAAAGTTTTTATTCATTTACGCTCAATTCATAGTGTGAAATGTTACTAAAATCATGAAATCAAGTAGAAAAATTCTTTTGTTGCTAACCGGTGTTGCAGGAAATCATACCCCTACCCTGACAACCTCTCAGGAATTCACAGGAATAAATTTTGGTGTTTGTTATGTGTTTGTTGGTGAGCATACTTAAACTTACGTCGTGTTTGAATGTTTAGCGTGCAATTTATTACAAATTTCACTATTAAAACTTTGTTTTAAGAAGCTGAGATTTTTTTTAAAGTGTGTTCTCAGAATGCAGGAAATGCTATTTCAGTGACATACTGTACCCTCAGACCCCCTTAGCTAACTCGTGCCTGCGGCACTCCGCACTCAGCTCACACCTACAGTGATCGCATTATATCCTGGGGAGGGCAAGGAAAATGGGCCCTTTGGCAGTTTTGCACCACCACTGAAGAATCCTTAAACAATGCACTGACTCCAAATAAGTTGGGGTGACGGCAGACAAAGTTTTAACATTTAAAATTAGGCACAGATTACTGATTTTCCAGTGAACTCAAATGTTCATTTCCTCTCAAGCACTTTGAAGAAGCACTGCTTATCCCAAAAGTGTTTCCTCGCTGAGAAAAATATTTAATCATTTTTGTTCTGGCTAGCGACCTCCAAACTCCAATCCTAACGTGGAATTCTAACTTTAATTTTCACGGTAATCCTAATCCTAACCTTAACTCTAATTCCAACTCCTATTCAGGTCCTTACATTGTTGGTTTCCTTGGGTCAGAGCCCTGATGCAGGGACCAGAAAATTTGGAGACTGGCGCTTCCAAGTCTCTGGTAATTCAGTTCTGGGTAACCGGGGGATTAGTCAGTTAAAGATTCACATGGAAGTATCTCATTCCCACGACACCAACACCTCCCTAGCAAGCGTAATGGTTAGATAACTTTCTGTCTTATCGGCAGAACTTAATCAGAGTAAAATGGATATACTGAATATGTTGTGGCAACAGTACCCGGAAAGTGTTAAAAAGCAACATGTACATCATTTTCTCAGCATGGCATTTGTGTTAAGGTGTTGCCATAGTTCTGGGAAATTGGTGGCGGCTTCTTTGTGAGATCACTCACATCAACGGAGGATCTAACAAAAGCGAGAACGGCCCCGGGGATTTACTTATTTTCTTTAATGAATTCCAGCCCCATGTGGTAAAATATTTAAAGTGAATATGAACTGAAAATTAAGTTTTTCTTATATGAAAAAACTCTTGAAATTATAACCCAGCATCTCTTACACTTTTTCCACATATCACTCTGTTCTTGAGTTATCAAGATTCTATACGTAAATTACACCTTGCACACGTCATAGTGTACAAGGATACATACAAATCACGCATATCCGTGAAATTATTCTATTAAATCACTAGAAACTTTGTCTGTTTAGTGTTTAGGCAAGTAACCCACATTCACAGTTTCATGCGACATTGTTCAATAACTTCATCAATATTGCTAACTTTACAACTCATTATGCACCGTGGCGTATGCATAGTGTTATTTAAATATCAAACAAATCTTAATATCTCAAGAAGGAAGTGAGATATGTAAAAAGTGTAAAAGATGTTGCTTTATAATTTCAAGACTTCTTTCATATAAGAAAAACTTAATTTTCACTTCAGACACACTTTAAGTCGATATACAGTATCAATTTCAAAAACTATTTGACGACGTACTGTTACAAAACTTTTACAGATCAAACCATGAGCTAACTGTAAGTTACCAATTTTTTCGCATAGTAACAAAAACTATCGCAAGTTTTACATTATGATAAATTAACTTCGAAATACAAAGAAATCCGAGATGTGTATGTTTAGTATTTCAATCAACTTTTACTTTTCTTCTGCAAAGTCTGTCGAATCCTATAACGGATTTCTTCCAATAATAAAAAAAGATTTTTCAGTTGAAAAATTAAAACAAAAAATTGTCAATTCAATTAACAATTTTTTGCAATACAATGATTTGAATTATATTCTGGAACTTTTTTTACCATTACTGATTATTTTAAATGTTTTTTTTTCCAATAGCATACAATTTGTGTTACATTTTTGCTATTTTATCAAAGTCAGGTATTCCTGCTACTACGTTTTGTATAAGATTAAAACGGCTATTCTGACCAGTTCTTCATTGACTTAAGGGATATTTTGTCAGCTATTAAAAACGTGAATTTTAAAAATCCCTGGACAGGAAACCAGGTTTCGTTCACCGATAATGGCAATCCCAGAAACGTGGTATATGCTGTATTCTCGCTACAACAAACGCAAACCAACACGTGTTTTAGACGAATTGGACTTTGGAGATGTCTTGTGCGGGACAATAAAACATGTACGGGGAATCTGATATTGAAAGAGACGATATTCAAATCAAATATATCAATATCAAAATTCCTCGGAGTTTGTGGAGTTGTCTGTCCACCAGGGAAGTACAAAGTTGTTGATAACGCCTTCGCTTCGTGTTGCTGGCAGTGCAAGAACTGTTCTGAGAATAAATACACAGAAGAACCAGGATCCGCATACTGTAATTCATGTACTGATGATCAATGGCCTAATGCTAACCATACAGCCTGTATTAAGGTTGAACCAAATACGTTAACCACGAGTCATCCCGCAACTGTGATTATTCTTACGATATGTGCCTTGGGTATTATTCTAGTGCTCGTTTTAATTCTGATCATCATCAAATTTAGTCATTCACGGATGAAGATTTTTTCTGATCCCTTGCTCTGTTATCTGCTGTTATTTGGCATTCTAACATGTTACGTATCTTCCATCTTTGTCTTAACGGACAACAAAAAGAAATATTGCCTTCTCTCAACATTTTTATCCAAGATTGGACTAACGTGCACAACAGCAACTCTGTTCATCAAAACAAATAATGTCTACAGAACATACAAGAAGAAAATTTTAAAAGGTTAGTTAATACGTTATGTACCAATCCACTAGATAGGAACATGACCAGAAACGTGCCAAGCTAGGAAATCTTTTGGTCTCTCAAATATTTCCTGTGCTCAGGGATGTTTACCCTATTGCTAGTTTGATACATTCACTGCATTATGCCTGTTCAAGTTGATTCGTTTTTCAGACTGATTAAATTTGTAAGCTACTGTCTAAATTACGAGTAATTTTATGTTTGTTCAGATTTCAAACGTGTATGTTTTTA
Organism: Nanipora kamurai; assembly: GCA_036872915.1. NCBI lineage: Eukaryota > Metazoa > Cnidaria > Anthozoa > Scleralcyonacea > Helioporidae > Nanipora > Nanipora kamurai. The sequence continues at coordinate 629,229 of JBAHVQ010000203.1, forward strand.
GAGTATCACTTGACGTTGTGATAGAAGTTTAACTAGTGCCGTCCTAATCTTTTGTCCTGAGCGTCGGAACAACAAAGTTTAAAAAATATTGATGTCTTAAAGGACCTATCAAATACCTTTCCACAAATCTTGGGAAAATCCACGTGACCTAGAGCACAATTATCAACTCCAACACACAGACCCTCTCACCCGTGAAGTGAACAGCGGCTGTGCAAAGGCTAATCATTTGTGGTATCACTTAAATATCTACTGATCATAATAATAATAATAATAATAACAATAATAATAATAATAGTAATAATAATAATTGTTTTGTTGTTAATAATAATTGTTAAAATTTACCAGCCCTTAAAGTATGAAATTTTGCGGATGTGGCAATGCAAGCATGTGGAGGTGATACCAATTATCATTGGTGCACTTTGAGAAAATAGAGAAGAAGGATGAATTTAGCAACATGCAACCGAGAAATACCTGCGAAATTAACAACAAAGATATCTCGTGAGGAGAAATAATAATTGTTAAAGTTTTCTTCCTTTTAATTTACTAATTCATCGTCAGTTAGCGTTTGATTTTCGCGTTATAAGTCCATGTTGGTTAACGTCAGCTAGGTAACTAGCATAACCACCGTAGTTACCGAGATTGAGGTAGCTGAACTGCTTACTTGTTCATCACAAAGGTTTTGTTGATATAGACTGTACTGCTAGAAAGTAATTTTAAATTAAGTTCAGATCATTGTGGAACCTTTTCTGGAACGTTTTCACAAACATATATTTATTTTATCATTTAGGTGTTTGTTAACCCCGTTTTGTTTGGCATTAGGATAATATATACCCCAGTTTCCAGACAGCTGAATTACATGGATTGCAATATCTGGGTGGAGTGCGATCACGGTCGCAATCTCCAGCTCGGGCTGGATGGTAAATGTCCCCGTTATAATATACAGTATATTATCGCTGGGACATGAACTAAATAATACGTTACTGAGTAAATTCTTTGTAACTCATCAGCCTTTTCTTCCCTCCTTGCAATGTTGATATTTTGGGGTTACTAAGTCGTTTTAAGAACCACGGCACATCAGAGAAAACGGAGGTAATGACAAACTAATTAAATATAATACCATGCAGGTTGGTTTGAATGTCCACTGACGTTAATATGACAAACTACAATCAGTGACAAATGTGTTGGGACACTTGTTTTTATACAGTAAAAGTTTCCTTTCTTCAACCTCTCTCCCCCAATTCAATGTTGGTCGCTATGCAGACACATCGTTCGCGGTGAGGTGTGCCCCTTTACCACTTTGGTCGCTTCCTACCGTAGCTACTGATGATATGTGAGACCTTTGCGCAAGTGTACCCCTTTTGAATCCTCTGTTCTCACCACGGATCTCACTCAAAAACTTATAAATATAATGGAAACCGGTGATTTATATTGCATTTCCGTGTGTCTCTATGGTTGGATAGTAGATGAAAATAAACCAAAGTGGTCTTTGCAACTACACGTCAGTAAAATGCGGTTTCTGTCACGATTCTCACAATATTAACGTAAATAATTGTGATCTTTGAACTTAATATTCTGAAGTGAGAACTGGCGCCTCTCACCTCGATTTTTCTCTCCATTGTCGGCTGTACAAGCAAGTCATAAAAAGGTGATTGTGTCATGAGCTTCACATTTGTCAACATTCACAATCACTAATTTTTGGCAAAATACTCCGAAATATTGCCATAATCTCGAATATGTTCTCAGTGAGAACCGTAGTGAGCACCGTAATTGTAATAACGGCGAGCGGATATTTTGTCCTGTTAGCATTCTTTATCACTGTGGAGTAAATTTGCCCAGGGACCCACTCAATTGCGGACGTGCACTTGCTTGGTTATTTATCGGTTTAACGCGATATTTAGGTAAATTACTGGGTTTCAATTGCATTTGCGAAAACTCCCACACCTTTAGATGCGTCCATATTACGGCAAGGCCTGCGATGACGACTAAAGCTAAGTATCAATTTTCCCGGGGGTTTAGGTCAATGAAACGGCCAACGAGTGGTGCTAAATCGTTTTGACGAATAAATACACCTTTTAAGATTTACGTTTTTATACATATGGAATGAAAAGAGCCTTGACGAGCAAATTTTCATTTATACGTGAAAAAAGACTCTCACAGACTGTCGAGCTTGATTCTCATGTATAGAATCATGCACGAATGATTCATGTGCTCCATGGAAGAAAATATAGCTTACCTTTCGGTAAGTGTAACTCTTTTGTCCTTCATAGATAATCCTCGTTTTCTGAGCCAAGGTCTACAGGTTTTCGTGGTAATCGCCTTGGTGACGATTGACGCTATTCTGACGTGGCTAAGCGTTAATTTTGGGGGGACAAGCAGGAAAACATCAGAGATAGTTTATTTCCAGACATCTAGAAAGAAAATTGCATATCTACAATGTGGATGTCTTGTCAAGTGAGTAGAATCAAGCAATCACGATCGTTTTGAAATGTTGTTGGGTGTAAGAGAACAACTATTTGGAGAGAAGAACGGGGGAAGAAAAGCGAGTGGAAGGGAGAGAGTGAAAAAACTTTGCTTAAAGATTAAACTTTCTCGATGTCGACCTTCTCCCCACCAATAGAGAAACCCCACTGTTACTTAATAAGAGAATTACAGTCTGGAGGATTGCTTTTATTTTTCTCAAGTTCATTAATAATTCATGAGCAAAACGTTTTAAAGAAATCACTCCCAAGACGTTGTTTTGGTACCAGGATCAAACACCTCAATAAATTAACCGCATCTTAACCTCCGGATTTCATGTAAAATAGTGATTCGTTTGAAAATATACACGAAACACTCGTCAGAGGTTTTCACGAAATATATCCCAAAAGATCAAGATCTAAACTGGATATTGGAAAAAATCTTATGAAAAACTCCTTTTATTTTACTTATTGAGTATGATAACATCATCCGCAGACCGCCTTACTTAAATATCAAAACACCAGTGCTTGGATCAGAGTTCAATTTTTTATTCCTTTGTTTCTTCAGGAAAACCAAACACTAGAAAACAATAAAAACCCTTCTTGTGTTTGGATTCCCTTGATGAAACACTCACACTCGTTCTTTACATATTAGTTCCTGACTCCAGCTGGCTTAGCGACACGTTTTCATATTTGGCAAGATTAGGAAGCATTGCAAAAAGAATGTTTGGTAACGGTCAGTCAAATTCTCGTTCACGTTTCCCCACATCATCAAGCCTACTCCAGTGTAGTTTTTAGGACTTGTATCGTGTACACTGTTGTAGACCATGAAATCTAGAATTGGCTTAAAAAGCCGTCTTCTTTTTCCTTATAGTATTTTCTCAAAAAATTTGTTTACCATGTTGGAATTCAGCTTTTCTTGGGGGCTACTTCTGATCTGCGTACATCAAGCTTACTTAACCCGAAGAATCACCGACAGCTCGCATGGTTTGCGTTATGTTTTCTTTGGCTCGTTTGCTGCGTTGGTGAATAGCATTCTCACTTTACTTGCCTACTCCTTCACAGATAGCCAAGGGAATAACAAAGAACTTATATTTTCAGTGCACCATACATTCTTCGCGTCAGTGGCTTTGGCATGCATCTTTATTCCCAAAGTGGACATTCTGGTTTTTCATCCCGAGAAAGATGCACTACATGATGCTCTTAATACAACTGTCACCTTGAATGCGGATTCATTGTTCAGACTAAGCAGGAAGAAATTTATCCCGGAGATGTCAGTCTCATCACCTGATCCACAAACGTAAAAAACCAAAACTCTAAAAAAATTACTACACAGTAATACCATTTATAGTAGTTTAATGTTGCTCCTTAGATTAATTTTTAATTGTGGACTAGTAACTAAATGTGCCTCAGCATGTCGAATCGTAAATCTATCACGACAGCACAGCCCGCATCAGAACAAATGGTAAGGTTTGGAAAAAAAATTAAATTTGTTCAAAATTGAGAAAAAAATCGAGAAGTTTTCTTGATTCCTTTTACACGATAAGGCCAAATGGAAGCAGTGAATGTGGTTATAGCAGTTTGATTATAGTTTTTTTGTTATTCGTTTTAGTTAATCATATTTTAACCAAAGTGTTACTAATTTGATTTATGGCATGTTTGAGTTGTTGTCTCGTCTCTTCAGTGTCTGTCGTTTTCACTTTTTTCTGGCTTGATAAGCATCGGCTGGTTTTGGGTCCGTTAAACGAAGGTCATGATTTAAAGATAATATTAATAAATAATCGTAAAATAAATGAAATACTGAGAATAATAATTTAATTAATCCTTTGAACCTTTGCATGGTGTTAATATAATAATCTGTGTTAAGTTTGTGGAACGCCACGTTTTAGTTTATCGCTAAGCTTTCGACCTGTTGACAGAGGACTTCATCAGAGCAATGACTCAGAGATTCATCAGAGCAATGATTGCTCTTATGAAGTCCAGAAGTCAACAGGTCGAAAGCTCAGCGAGAAAAAAACATGGAGTTCCACAAACTTAACATAGTTTATAATGACTTAATGCTTCTTACGGCCAGTTGGTGGCCAGTTTACACTGTCAAAGTTTCTTTGATCAAAGTATTTGGTCAAAGTATTTCAAAGGAGCCCTGTCTTCGAATGATGTGATCAAAGAAACTTTGATAGTGTAAACTGGCCTTTACATTTACAGATTCACTTAGTGCATTGAGAATGTTTTCTGCACTCGTACTACGCCATACTCTGAAGTAAAAAACAAAAGGATAGTTTCTTTTCCTCCGGTAAAAGCTTGTGAATCGCCGCGGAATTGTTAGCGAGAGTCCCCTCTCTCCAAAGATGATCATGTTTTCTAAATCTTTGCTCGGGGCCAGCAGTGGCAACCAGTCTACTAGTTCAACGATAGACGTTGGTAATTAGTTACGAGATAAATTCACTTTAAGGTTTACAGATGACTGCCTGGACGGGAAAATCCAAACTCTAACTAACAATACGACTAAAAACTCGACTAAAAACTTAAGCAGATTTTGAGAAGTATTACTTTCTTATCCACTGCATGGATACTTCTCAATAAAGGCCAAGACCTTCCACCAACATGTATATGTCTTCGATGGGGTATTAGAATTTGGTTTTGGTAGGATCCATGCATGTAGTTAACATGTGAGTTCTTGAACACGTCATCATTTACGGATGATGATTTAGTCGACTAGATTGAGTATGTGGAGCCTGAAAATTTGTGGCTGGAAAATGATAATCATGGTAGGACAGCTATAGTATCCCGGAAGGTTGAAGCACTTTATAAAGTGGTGTTTTGACGATATTACCATAACCAGTACTATCTCAAGGTAACTGTACACATAATAATATATAATAAATGACTATACCTATTACGATCAAAATTATTTAAATAGAAAGTAAATTAATCATTGTAGATAAACACCAGCAAGGTGACTTACCAGACATGTTTAGAAGCAGCGAGGAATTTCTATCTATTCAAGAAATTTTATTTATATCTTTTACCTCAATATTTGCCAACAGGTTATCCACCAATTTCTTATTGTTACAGAATCTCAACATGTCAGCCAGAACTTAGGAAGAAAACATACCTTGAAAATTTATCGATGATCAAGAAAAAACTATTGCCCTTGCAAGTTCATTACTTTAAAAGGATAAAAAAGACCAACTGATCGATGGAGTAATAAATACGACGTTATTATAACTACAATCATATTGTTAAATAAAATTGTCAACATTAGCTACTCTGGTGTGTTTTAAGCCACAGGTACTTTGTGGACGACATGGAACATAAAAATAATTTGCAGCGACTATAGTCTACTAATTTCCTGCAATACTGGATCTTTCCATCCACAAAGAAGATCTGCAACAATGTTCAGACGATCTTGGCCCCAAATCACAGCTCCTCCGTTGACCTGATAACTTGGCACGCCACACAGACCCACTTCAATAGCTCTGGAAAAAAAAGTGAAGCTTCCAAATCTTTAAATGCTGACGTTTTGTTTGTTCTTTTACACTTATTCTTGTTATTGATGTCGTTCCTGTTATTCTATTTTATACTTATTGTTATTGTTCTTTTGCTGTTGCCCATTGTTATCGTTGTTGTTGTAGCAATTTTTATTGCTTCGGTAGCTGTTCTTTTTGCTGTTACCGTCATTGTCATTGTTTCTCTTCTTGTACTTTAAAACCAAAACAGGAAAACTTAATGTTATACAGGTTTAGTAACTTTATGGAGGGCAAGCAATTTTTTGAACTACTTGATCTCATATGGAAGCAAAATTCTTCAATGGGACGTGGACTCTTTCCAAACTACTTTAATCAATTACAAACTTTCACTCTGCGAAATTTACTGAAAACAAGAAAAGTTTTTAGCAACTGATGATCCAGGCGGAAAAGGAGCTCGAGTTAAAAAAATGATGGCCCAGACCAAATATTTCAATAGAGGCATAACAAAGACATATATTATGAAACATTTAATGAACTGACGTTTCGTCGCTAAACCCGCAACATCTTCAGAGTGAAAATAAAATTACAAGGTCTCGGCTTAAATATAGTAGGCTATTTACAAAAATAGAAGTGATGTGACAATAGTGAGAGTAAGACGCTACCGCATGATGAGAATGCGATAGAAGAGGAAGAGAAGTTAGAATAGAGTCAAAGGAACAAATCTAATGTTTACGTTAAGAGAGGGATTAAGTTTATGAATAAGTAAACTTTCTCGAATCAGGAGTTCAGAAGTGGAGGAGCAGGAGGTTAAAATCGAAAAATCATTAAGCGATACGGAATGGCCAGTATTTTTATGGTGTGCTAAGACGCTAGATAACGAGGTCACAGTAACAGGTTTGCCAGTGAGAGCCGAAATTGCCATATGTTCGGATACACGCGCGTGTGAATGACGAGAAGTTTCGTCTACATACAATGAGTCACACCATTGACACTGAAATTTATAAACCACGCGAGATCTCAAATTAAATGGAATACGATCTCTAAAGCCGGAAAAAAGATGAAAGTCTTCGAATGGGCTTAAAAACAAAACGGAGATGAATGTGTGGGTAGGCAGAAGAAAACAGTTTGAAAATTTGGCTTCGGATTTGAATCGAGTGTAATCCTGTAAACGGGAGGGAAAAGAAAATGATACGTTTTGGTGCTATTGGAACCCTTGACGGAGGGTGAAAGATTTTATCTAAACACATCCGAATGCAATTGTCAAGAAATTCTTCCGGATAGCCGTCTTGCATCATTAAGTCTTTAAATTTTTGAAGCTCTTCATGAAAAATGGTATAAGAGGAACATATGTTAAAGTAACGGAATAGCAGTGTGTAAATAAGACCTTTCTTGTAAATGAGAGGGGTAAAACTTTCAAAATTATTGAAAAGGCCGGTAAATGTCGGTTTTCGGTAAGCTGTTGTCAAGAAAACACCTTCGGAGTGTTGAATATTGATATCTAAGGATGGTAAAGTATTATTGGTTTCAATTTCATGGGTAAAGTGAATACTCGAATGTTTAGAGTTAAGGTAGTTAAGAAAA
>JBAHVQ010000203.1:640612-650815 GCA_036872915.1 Nanipora kamurai
ATCATCATCATCATTATCATCATCATCATCATTATCATCATCATCATCATCATCATTATCATCATTATCATCATCATCATTATCATCATCATCATCATTATCATCATCATCATCATCATCATTATCATCATTATCATCATCATTATCTTCATCATCAATATCACCATCATCATCTTCATCATCATCAACATTATCATCATCATCATCATCATCATTGTCATCATCATTATCATCATCATCATCATCATCATCGTTGTCGCCATCATCATCATCATTATCACCACCACCATCATCATGGTTATGATGTTACAATCGTGATCATAATTGTGATATCCATCTACGCCAATAAATTATCATTCTGCTTACCGTACAATAAAGCCTCCTTTTTCCTCAAGCAGCTTCCGATCCACTCGAAATTTCGCTACCAAATTCAAAAGAAATTTATAAAAATATTCGTTGAGTTTTTTGGTTGGTGAAGATGTGCCATTCACCATTCGTCCCGAGGAGAAATATTCCGGTGAATTTTTCCTGGGTGTCCCTGCCTCGGAGGCTGAAATCTCCGCTAGTACTTCCAGATCCAAAATCACTACCTACATAACAAGAACAGAAACTGATTTAGTACACACACCATCCATTACGAAACTAGTTATGTTTTATGAATCTAGTTAATAATTACACGTGAAGTAGATTGCTTTTTAGGAGAAAACATTGTTTATTATGGTCACGTCAAGGCTACATAGCACAAAATGGCGACGTTTCTTCCCAGGTATTCCAACGTAGCAAAGACAGACCTATACTTTTAATTATTTTCCGTAACGGATCTATATATCTGATATAGATCTCGCTCACTTTTTGCGGCTCAAAAAGCAGTAATTGCAAAAATTTCTTGGTCAATTAGTGTATAAAGGGTTTCGTTTTAGAAGTCATCTACAAAACTCTCACTGATCGTGCTTTATCGGATCTAAAACACTCGGCTGTCGCCTCGTGTTTTCTATCAGATAGAGCAGTCGTACATACACATTGCAAATGTCACATTAAACTCGTTGCTTTTTATGGGAAAGATTGAGTATTTGAAGAGGAATCTTCTACTTTAAAGCCACGTCTAGACAGAACCGTGCCAATATCCAGTGTGGATAGACCTTCACTGCCGCAGTCACCGTTCTCGCTTGCTTCAGGTCCCTGACAGTAACTAACGACAGACATTCAGTTCAAACAACACTAACCTCATCAGCGGGATCTGATATCCTGTCCAGCAAAACCGGAAATATTTTATTCATGTGCCTGAAAAGCTGCAGAAATTAATAAAAAAGGTCCGCAATGGTTACACGTGACAACAATGAAAGCTGCAACCCTTTGAGACGAAATTCTTCCAAGGCTTTCTCACAAGTACTTCACCCCAACGCAGACCGCCTCTACCCACAACGTGACAGGCATGTTAACTAATATCGTGGTGGTTTTTCTACCATAATTTTTTCCGTCTTTTCATGTATTCTGAACATGCCCGGTTTGATCGAACTATTGGGCTGAGCTAAGTGGGCAGTCTGAATTGCCAGCGTGAGTATCGGTTGTGTAATCATATTTACACAATATGATTGTCGTGTAAGATTGATCATCCTGTCGTATCCAATGTTGTCTCTACGGTAGCATTATGTCCTGAACACCGCAGTTAGTTAATCGCATTCATTAGGGTGAACAATCGTAATTTAAGCATGCAAGCCGCTTCAACAATAAAATGGGGCGTGTCAATGACATTTACATACAAAATCTAAACAAAGCTGGAAATAAGACGTGACACTATATACAATGCAGACATTAAAATTTAAATACGATAGTTAGCATTAATCAGGTTGGTATAGGAAATATACGAGGGATCTAAAGGACAGGCCTCAAGACATGATTACAACTGAACGATTAAGCCACATCTTTGATGATCGTCTGCAGAGATTAGCAACCTTCTCATCTTTACCTTGTTTGGTGTTTTTTCTAAGAACAGTATGACCCATCTTAGAACAGCAAGACGCGTTGCCACAGCTTCGCCTGTCAGTTGCGAAGTAAGCGAGGTCAAGACAGAACCTAGGTCAAGGTAAAATTCGGTTGGCTCTATGTCACATTCCATCGTATGACCTCCCTTCTGCGCAGGCTCAGGGGGCGGGTCTCTGTCGTCATCTGTCGTTATGAGATCCCTCACACATTGATTGACGTTTGTGGCGACTTCTTTGGTGTCTAATGGATGGTTAGGGACAACGAGTACGTTTTGAAAAATACGGCGTGGGACAGTGAGAGAAAAACGCAGATACATACACACGGTCAGATAGACAGACGGAAACAGAAAGCAGGGAGACAACCAGATTGTCAGGAAAGCTGATGAAAAGGAAAGACATGTTAGCTGGTGAAGATAGTTTAAGTAATAGATAAAGCATAAGCAGCCGAGCTGTATCTAATTTACAAGGCGAGCTGCAAGCGAGTCGTAGTAAAACAGATACAGATCGGATGCGTTGGAATGATTTTAGCTTACTAAATTGAGGAAAAGTTTATGTAAGTCAAGGCGAAATCTCTTATCGATTTACAGATATTGATTAAATATTCATTTCTTTTGATTTTTCCTCATGAATTATTACTGATTTTGATAAGTAAGATATATTACACAATAGAACAATTATAAAACGACATGGGCATTGCATACCAAAGAGTTAAAATCTTTCAGTACAATACAAAATAGTTCACAACATTTTAAGACAATTATTACTCCACACCACACAACTTTCTTGACCCCGTCCCACAACACATCACCACATCACATCACGCAAGTTACCACACGCAGTACTGCACTACACCACACTAAACTACACATCACAACTGGAAACATAAAAACATAATGTAGCAGAGTATACTATCAAATAGCGCAATCGAGAATAGTCCCGTACGCTAAAGTGGCACAAGCCTGAACACCAGCACCTTTAGATCACACCTCAGAACCAGACCTCTAATCTTAACTTTAGATGAGATTATTTACCGGAACATGTTTGAAGAATGAAAACCAATACATATGGTGACATCTTACAAGATCGTTCTTCGACAAAGGATACTGAATGTACAGTGTTCGTAAGAAACACAAGGCAACACCGCCGTCAAGATATTGGCGCAGAAAGGAATCATGGTTCTCCCAGACAGTGTAAGAAATTCTCTGAGCCAAAGTATAGCTGTAAATTGAATAATTTCGTCTAAAAAAATGTATGGAATAAAACGTGAAAAGCTGGACTGTTATAAGAGGGTAAGCGAAGAGCAAAATATTTAAGTTTGGGCAGAACATTGTTCGGATGTTTATATAAAACAACGTAGTTCTACTGCAGCACTGGAATTGGATGATTTTTTTACAAAACGTACTTCATATCTATTTAATAATTAATATCCTAGTAGTTTAATATTCGAAATTTAGAACTTTCTTCAGTTTTAGAAATTTTTAGAAGATTTACTTGACTAGCTCTGTTAAAATTTTGTACAGTAAAACGTTTTGTCTTTTTAATTGGAGAAGAAACGCAAAATTCATGTAGTGAGTTGCTTGAAAACTTTCCCTAAATACGCAGAGTTTTTCCGCTTGTCGTCCTTTCACCTATGGAATTTTTTATCTGCCAGAGAAACAAAACATTGTAGTTCTTTGATGTATAAAAAAATTTTATTACCGTGTGTAGATGAATGACAAACTACGATGTTCACCATGTCAGCAAAATTTACATTATCAGGTGACTTCTTAATTTCACGAAGAAACTCTCCAAGAACAGCTTCGCACCTGACGAAACAAAGAAGGCGAGGAAGATAGGAGGACAAATAAACAAAATGATCAGAATTTCCCTAACTGCGAATCAATAATTTAATGCACAAATGAAGCATTCCCAGGACATACGGTCGAAATTTAAAACTTGCTTTGTGCCCACTTGCCCTAGGTTGGAGCTGATTACTTCACCATCCAGACTCGTAATGGTAGCAATTTTTTCCTTTACACAAAACTGCCACAGAATCATCCGAGAACGATGTAAAAATGTGGGATGCTGCGTGGGCAGTATATAAAACAGTGTAGAAAGTTTAAAGTTGGCAGATTGCCGAATATATATAGAAAAATTCTAAATTTCCTACATATATTCGGCAGTCTCCCAACCTTCTAACTTTCTACAGAATCATCCTACGGGTAACGTGAATAACTAAAATTTCTTGATTTTGTTACACTTCAAAACAAAAATTAAAAAGCTCTAATCCCATTGAAGTTGAAACAATTTTCAGCTGAATTGCCCAACATAAGACAATCATTAAATTTTCCCTTCACAACTGCACTTTCAACGAATAATTAAAGATTTAAATTAAAGGAAGGAATTAAGTGAATGGATGTAATTTATAGATTATCATGTTGTTCAATAAGAATCAAGATATTAATAAAATTGGGTTAGTTAGAAAGTAAGTTAGCCTTTTGAAGGGTTTTGTCGTGGCTAACACAAGAGAATTCAATTCAAGTGGTAATGATTGTGAGAAGTATATATTATTTATAGAATAAAATGACAGCCAATGGATACAAACATTTTTCGAATTTCAGCTGATTTATCCTGGAATATTGTGAAAATGCCATCGAGAATTTCTGGGAGATGAATGATCATGTCAAGGTCAGGAACTGAATCCAGAACCAAAATCTTGATAAATTAAAACAACAGAAGACTTTATTTAAATGTTGAAACAAGTTTTATGCATATGGAAGGTTGGTGATATTTCAGATGACTTGCAAACATTCGTCAAGCTCGTACTTTCAGAAAGACGATTTCTGAACCTTAGATGGGAATCAGTCCTGCAACTTTCTGATGACAAGTGAAACACTCTAACCATTGAGCTACCAAGACTCAGATGGTAAGCTAAGCTGGAGGTTCGTCATAAGGACTACCAACATGGATATGATAATAATAGGAAAAACTTTAATGTTAAGCACAATCAAAAGCTCCCATGGGTACCAAATTTGTGTTTAAGATTAAGGTCCTCCTACTATTGTCATATAGTGGCTTCTGTATAGGAAGCACATATGACAAACCTGCAACTTAGCTCACCATCTGAGTCTTGGTTCCTCAATGGTACAAGCATCTTGTCAATCATCAGGAGGTTGCAGGTTGCCTGGGGGTAGGAAAACATTGATTTCTCATGACAAGCTTGACAAGCATTTGCAAGCCACCTGAAATAACACCAAGTTTCCATCATTTTCACCATTGTAGCCCATCCCAGTTTCTTAACTTGCTTTCATTCATTAAATTTTTGTAATGGTATTTATACAACATAAACCAACAGCAGTTGACTCACCCATGAAACAATAAATTGCTTGGCAAATGGATTAGTAGTGTACATTCTCTCCCTCAGCAATGGAATAAAGGAGACAAGATCAAACGTGGAACTCTCAGTGACAATGTCCTATATATAAAACAAAACATACATGACATCTGTTCACTAGCTGCACTCCTTGTGTTCACAGTCCTTTGACAGTCATGGTTTTTAAAAACAAATAATTTTGTCTCTGAGTTCAGGACTTTTAACTACATTAATTAATTTCACAATAGCACCAACCTTGACCAATCTGTCTAGTAAATCTGCTCCATTCTTAACATTTGGATCAGTGTCAGAAGCCAGCTGCAAAACAACAGTAAATCCTCCATATTGCCTGAGTACATATATAATAAGATTTAAGACATCATAAAATTATTATCAGTCAGAGACTTTCTAATGCAAAAGCTGGCCAACAATAAAAAAATTTGTACAATGTAAAGATTTCCTTGATGATTTTTCACCACATTAATGACCACAAAGTGATATAAGATTTACCTTTTACAGACTGCACAGCAAGGAAGTAAAGGGAAAAGGGAAAAATGTACTTAACTTTAACTACAGTTAGTGCTCGATTCTATCTAATCAGGAGCAGTTTTTGAGCATATAGCTACAATTAAACTATGAAATTGGTAGTTAAATAGTTGTAGTTAAGAGTCTTATACAACCAGGCTCTGTTAATCAACAGATGTGAACCTCACAAATTACAGGATTGCAAGAGCAATGCATAAACATAATGCAAGGAGCACATTTCTCCAGCTGAGAATGCTAGCTGAGAATGCTACAAACTTTTACCTTACTTAAGCCATCAAACACTTGGTTGAAGAATGGTAATACAGCTCCTCTTGCAACTTTACAAATATTATACAGAGCTTCACAAGCATAGTACCGCACTCGGCTGTCTTGGTCATAAAAGCATGACAGAACTGGGGGAATCAATTCTTGGAGATAGCCAACTGATTCCTAGAGAATTTTTTTTTTTCAGACAAAGTAACCAGTTAACTGAGTTTCAAGAATTAGGACATAATGAGAACTACTGTACATGCAGAAAAAACATCCAAGTTGCATCATTCAGCCAAAATCTTTCAGTTTTTAGCATGTCCACCAACAAGATATAGTTGCCATGACAAAAAATAAAACATTTTTACCAACTGACCTTTCCAAGAGCTATAGCAGTGGCAGCTAGACCAATCAATCCTCCTTTCCGACTGTGGGGGTTGTGAGAGACTGAGAACTCTGTTGTCAAAACAGAGGTCAGTCTCTTGATTAAAGCAACATCATTATTGGCTAAAAAGTCCTTTACCATACTAGACAAGAGCAAAGTAAAATCTTAAATTGAGGGTAAATGACCTTTACTTTTCTGTAATCACAAATCACCATCATTACGAGCTAAATTTGAATACACATAAGAATTACATCTCAGAGTTTAGGCGATATTCCCATTTAAGAAGAATTAGATTACAAATAATTACTTTACATTTCATTTGTTATGTACCATAAGCATTCCCCTATAATGGCTGATAATTCACTTGGCAATTATCATACAACATGAACACATATTGTATACATATACAAGTACAAATTTCGACAATCATTAACGAGCAATGAACACCACGAAGCTGGATGCTACAAATAATTCGAACAAAAAGAATTTTGCAAAACTAGCAATTAACGTGGATATAATGTAGTATATTTTAAATTGCGTTCTACATACAAGATGGCTAGAAAGCTTTAACAAACTGTATTTGAAAACATGCGGCTAACATGCAATAAAATATTAAACAGTTTTGTGTGAGAACGTTCGCTTTGCGGAGAGTTTGTCATTTACCGCTCAAATCATCATTTGCAAGCATGCAAAGACAGATTTCCCAGAAGGGGTAAAAAGCTCATACTTACCGCTCAATCTCCAATGCTGCAGTCTTTCGCTTCTCGTAAATTTTGTCATTTAATCCCCGCATCAAAGTCGGGTTTAGAGGGAAGATATCCTTCTCTGTCATAGCGATAAACAGCTTAAAAGTCAAGCACCAAAACACAAACACAGTAAAATCCTTTCTCCGTCCGCCATCTTGGGTCACAAGAACAGGCCAAGTTACCAGGACGACTTGTCAGTTAATCATCGGCCTGTCGATCTATTTTTCCCCACTTTTTTCCGTAATTCGTTTATCTGTTTCTTTTCAGATTATACTTATTCTTTATCTTAATAGTTTATAAGTCGACTTTATGGAAGATAAGAGTAAAATGCTAAAACAGTTGTAGAGTTTAGTTGGCGCCAAATGAATCTCTTTCACCACAGGACATAACAGCAGGGGAAGAATGCTCATGTGGGGCATATGACAACCAGCTGAGAACCCCTGCTGTTTATGGCCCAAATGCCAAAACTACATTATTTAAACTAACCCACTTTAAATGTGGACGCTTTCATGTAAATTCTTGTCAGGATAGCCAAGGTTAACATTACCAAAAAAAACGAGTAAAAAAGTTTGAAAAGACAAGCTTCTTGCTGACGGAAGTAGTCAGAATTTATAAGATAGGTTGGTGACACAAGGCTTGCGTCATTTCAATCGGAGTTTTCCAAAGGAGACATGGTTCAAATTCAGTGCACAGGGTGTAATTTTATTCGAAAATGAAGAACGTCGAGCCCGTGCGGAGCCTACGCGGCAAGTCTTTTTTTCGTATTTGATTTACAACCCTTTCCAGGAAGAATATCACCTCTTGAAAAGTAAAATCGTCTGGGGTTTGCTGGAGTAAAATAATTAAAGACCGATGATTCTGCCGCGGGAGTTTATTGAGATAGATTGTACACTTATTTTACCATCCGATCATCGAAGGTATTTTGCGTCCGGAAATAGAACCTTTGTTTGTTGCTTTACTGTCTTTCAAGCGGGTCTATGGTCATGCATTTGTTACAGAGGCTAAATCAGTAAAAGACTGGAGATGGTGTGATGTATGGTCTCGCATTACTCGTCGAACCTCCACAATTGCCTTAGATTCGTAAGGTTTGGTGGTTCTCCATACGTTATGGCTCGTTGCTGTATTTATCAGATTATACAATATTTTGTATATCCTATGCAATCCTAACTGAACGTTATCTAGAATTGCGTAAGTTTTCTCAATAAAATTCTACTTTAGTAATTATTAGAAATACGATTCTGGAATCACGCGTCAAGAGCCGCGGTGTGTTGGCCCAACCAGCCCTGGGAGTGGTACTTATCACGCCACGTTTGAAAGTCATTAGTACATGCGGTGTATGTTGTTTTACAAAAATTGCCACTGGTCAAACATTCTTCGTAGTATTTTTCGAATATTTCTGAAATAAACATGGTCAGTCGGAATATCCTTCATAAATATACGAACATGTACAAAAAGCAAAAGCTGTATAAAGGCTACCTTTTCCATTTATTTATCACCAAAAACACCAACTGATATCAGAGTAAAATCAGTGCACGACCCAGGCTGGAAAAATTGTAATTGACTTTACTAATTGGAATATATTAATTGAATAAGTACAATCTACCTACAAAAAGATTTAAGCACTTATAATTAATATAGTTAAATCTTTACGCTAATTGTGTTAAATATAGCAGATACTTTTGCTTTTTAAGTTTCTCAAATTAATTATTTTCAATTTACAAAAAACTACAAGTCGTTAAATGAACTGGCCAACCTTGTCATGCGTACTAAATCGAAGTCCTGGAAGTCCTAAATTTCTACCTCTGTTTCAATTACACAACAATCAGATTTATCGTTTTCTGCAAGACACTTTTTTGAGGTACTTCGTAGCCATATCTTCTAGATTGGCACACGGAAACTCAATCGTAACAGCAATAATGAAGCCAGCACCGTAAGACAGGACCACACTCGCAATGAAGTAGTATGACTAAGAAACGAGAACCATGAAATTCAATTAGTTTATAGCGATACCACGTCAAATGTTCCAGCTTCGATTTCCGAACTTGGTTGCAATTTTGATAAATTACGTTTCCAATTTAGGAAACGTGTCCGTGAGTTTCTGAGAAAATTTGAAAAGCCCCTATGACCATTTGCAAATTTCCTGAGAATAACCCGAAGTTCCTCGTGAAAATTCCTCTTCTACGAAGTGCGTTGCGATAGGATTATTTTTATTAGCGCATTGAACAGAAAGTAAGTAAAGTTATAAAAATAAGGATTGTAGGACAATTCAAAAGGAACTCTGTAAATGTTCCCAGGAACATATAGTTTCCTAAATTTGCAACGTTATTATTAAAATTTGCAACCAGGTCACAAACTCGAAGTAGAAATATATCACGCAGTTTTCCTGCAATAAAAAAATAAAAATTAGGGGAATGAGAGAAGAAGGAGAGAATAGGCTATTATTATTATTATTATTATTATTATTATTATTATTATTATTATTATTATTATTATTATTATTATTTTATTTACGCAGGCAGATGTCGTGCCAAGATATACTAAAGGAGCGAGTAATAACAAATCACCAGAGGTCCCCTAGATATTCCTTCTTGCTGTATCAGGCATCAAGCATTTTCCTTAGTACTCTTGCCGTCCCTAATAATGCGGTTTTTTTGCATTTGCTCCGACCTCACTTTAACACCTATCTTCGTTATCCATGACTGTATCCTCTTCGAAACTGTTTCTAGTGCTCCTGTAACCGCTGGAATAACCTCAACATTCCTCGGGTTCCAAATCTATTTGATTTCCCACCTTAATTCTTGATATTTCTCGACCTTCTCTTGTTCATTTAAACAGACTTTGTTATGATTAGGCGACATGTTTGTTGTTGTTGTTATTGTTATTGTTATTGTTATTGTTATTGTTGTTGTTATTGTTATTCATTCAAATTCTTTATACACGGTAGCC
>JBAHVQ010000203.1:654308-669370 GCA_036872915.1 Nanipora kamurai
AGTTATTAACCTTAGCCAGACACTGACCAGGCGGGAATCTTAATTTTAATAGGAATATTAAAGCCCAGCATAGAATGCGAAACAATGGCACGATATTAAGAGTTTAATAGAATCTTACATTTCGTTGTATACAAAATCATTCTTCTAAACCAATATTGGTTAATTCTTGACACATGTAAATATACACTGTAGCTTCGGTAACCTTAATTATTATCTCTGAAGATGTTGTGAAGTATACAACGAAACGTAAGATTCTATTAAACTCTTAATATCATGCAACTGTTTCGCATTCTATGCTGGGCTTTAATATTCCTATTAAAAACAGTTATTAACCATTCAACGCTTAAATTTTTTTCTTTTGTTCTTCGTCCGCCCACCGTTTTTGCTTTCATATTTTCTCTTTTGTTTCTGGTGTTCGATATATCGGACACACTGAGCGTTAAAGGGCTAACGGAGGACAGATGCCCTCAAGTGATGTCTCCCGATAAAGACAAGCAAAAAGATCTGAACCATTTTCTTTTATCACGTTCCTTTTTAACTCACACAAAATTGTCGTCATTGATCACTGAACCCTTTCCTGCATATGGTTGTCGAACAAGAAGTTACAATAGAACAGCTGGAGGAACAAATCAAAAACAGAAAAGAAGGAACAAAAGGGGGAAAAGTCATGCAGAAAAGGGTTTAAGTAACATATCATACACGAGAAGGAGAGTTTGATCTGATATCCGAACACCGAGAGGTGTTAACCAACACCAACAGAAAATAGAGTTTAAACCTGTCAAAATTTTATGCTAATTAAGACCACATATCCAAATGCCGTCTCGCTACTAATTTCCTTCGAGTTTTTCTCGTGAGTTATTAATGGTTTGAGAAATAAATTTCATAGTTTTTGAGTAAGTATGAACATTATACACCACAAACCTGACTCTTTCGTTTAATTTTAGCTTTACTAAACTTCTTTCTGTGCTTTATACGAGGATTACGGAGTTCCTTCTTGCGTTTTGGAGTGAGACCTTTATTTTTAGAAATCTATAGATAAATTTAAGAAAAAGCTTTAATGGCGCTCAATTCAAAAGAAAGCGCTCGCAAAACGTCGACGGCGATATTTTGTACTGAATGGAAATCCAGCCTTAGCAAACAAACTTTCACCAGTTTGCGAAACAGCTGTTTTGAAAAATTTGACTACAAATCTTCTACTAGTCATTCTAAATTTCAGCTCAGGAGCATCCTTTCAAACTTGTATTTTTGTTGACTTGACTCTCAGCAAAGTTTTACAACAATACCTGGTACGTGATACTTCGTTTCCCATCAACGTCTTGGCCTTCATCTTCTTCACGATTGGCTCTCTGTGACAATCTTTATGAAACAGACAATGAAGTTTAAAAGAGGTTATTCCTACACTAGGCCTAGGGGCTATTGTCACTTCGCTAGAATTCAGTTTGGTAGGTAATCTGACAGAAATTTCACCTTTGAAACTAATCATGTACAAGATAATTTAAACTGACTTAAGAAAATACTTTTAAATCCTCAGCAACCAATTTTACGTACAGTACATGTACACTGTTCAAAAAACCTCACACTTACGCAAGTGCTTTGACCTTCTCTTCCTTCTTTTCCCTCTTCATCTTTTCAACAGCTTCATAATAACTGGGAGGGTCCACAACTTCAGATGTTTTTCTTTTACAGCCAGCAGCCTGGAAGTTAATTACGTTAAAATGATATTAATCTATTTGTCTATGATCCACCGAATTTGATTTGTCCGAAAAGGGACTATTAAACTTTTCTTAAGACGGCAGCTGCACTAGTAACCCAAACGTCAGAAAATTTAAACAGTTCCTTTCTGGACAAATCTTATTCGGGGGATCATGCGATGAAGGGGGATCATGGGATGAAGGGGGATCAGGTAAAGACATAACTGGAGAAGGAAGCGGCGTTCTCTGATCAAAAATATTTTATTTCAAACTTGCAACCACCAACCTGTGGTCTTCAACGGGAAGAAGATGAATGGAAGAAAGTATAGTTTTATATACACGTAGCTATCAACAGTTTAAGAACAAAAACAGGAAATGACGATTAACAATGCATGCGGTATCTAGGAGTGGGATTCATGAATTATTTGCGGTATTGTTTGTTGGCAAGAATAGAATATTGGCCCGAAAATAGTTTAGCGTTGTTGTCGATATTTTCAGTAACAGCGGTATGCCAAGATTCAAGTGACTTTCTGATTTGAAGGCCACACGGTGGTGGTTGAAAACTCGAAGTAAAATCAACCTGTAACCTTTCTACCCATCCTCCCATGGGTGTATGGGAGGATGAGTAGAAAGATTAGAGGTGTGAAGGATAGGTGAGAGATGGGTGGGTGGGTGATAGTGGTAGGGGATTAGACTGGTAGATGGTTAGAAGTGGGGTTAGGTGAGGAAACTTGGCATTGGAAGTTGGCAGAATAGAGATATTAGACAGCAGGATAGGTGGGGATTGGAGGGCTGGTTGGGAGGTAGTAGGGATGGGTGGGGAGTGGGAAATAGGAGGTTGATGACTGTGTGAGTAATATGAAGGTAGGTTTATCAGCTTTGCTTTATACCAGTACTGCCCAGTCTTACTTTTGATAATAGTTCAGTTTCTTCTGCCTTGAATGTATCTTCAGATAGCAAATACTTTATTTTCTTTTTTGAATTGTTTTGCTGCAAGAAGTGGACAGAAGAGGAAATCACAACATGCCACTAACAATTAGGCAAAGTGCTCAACATGGAAGCAAAATCATGATACCAGGGCTGCTACCTGTACATTTCCTCTGGATCTTTTTGGTTTCACTGATGCCATGGATAAATCTTCTAAAACAAAACCAGTAATTTGGAGAATTAAAATATACAAAACTGGTGACTTCATTCTTGCACAAGCCAGAGTGTATCTTAAATATGTAAAGGTTTTGGGTACTTGTGCAAACTTGCCTTCATTGGTTCTATATATATTAAGAAAATATTCCATTTCATCTTGGAGCTGCACATCGAGTGGTTGAAGTTTTTGTAAAAGCTGTAGAAATAGGAGGTATATCAAACAGTGACCATTATTTAATCTTATATTTTCTGTCTACAGCATGCTGTACCACTGTACTTTGGCAACATACGTGTCAATACAGATTCTCTTGAAAAATTATTTACCTCTCTGTATTGTACTAGACGTTCAAAAACAGGGTGGTTTTTCACAGAAGACTGATTTGCCTTCAGAAGCAGATAAAAGCTGATATTCACTAAATAACTGGAAAAAAATATGCACAAAAAGACATCAGCATACAAACAGACCATGTAGGTAGTAGCTCTAAATGCTATTACACGAAAATGTAAATGGATGCCTGGTATTATTTTACAAAGATTATTACACAAATGATATATTATATTATACATGCAAGTAGTCTCTATATTACAATATACAAATATTCATCACTTACTTCATGATTAGCTGCTGTTTTATTTCCAAGTATTCTATTCCCTGCAATTGTGATAGTTAAAAACATAAGAATGCATGGAAACTTAATCACTGTAACAGCTGAAACAATAACCTATGTTTATGATGGTTAAATCTTCTTTCCATATCTTGGAACTTGTAATCTCAAACTCATTAATCATTCAATGAGAAAATCACAAAGGAAATCACTACCGAGACAGTATTTGGATAAGTGATGAGTAACTTAAGCCAACGTTCACCTCAATTTTCTTCCAAAATATCTGTTCACTTGAGATGCCATGTCAACCACTTGACAGAATGTCCCATCCTCTATCCAAACACCTTGAAGTCGGTTCAAAAAACTTGGCTATCACATTGTTTTTCAACTGACTTCTCAGTGTACGGATATCGGATGAAACACTCTGTCTCATGTTTGATATTATATCAAGACTTTTATACCTGGGGATTTGTAATTTTTCCAGATCTTGCCATTTCAACGAGTGGTCGAAGGTGATCAATAACTTCTTTAAGCTGTAAAAGTGAAACATTTATTGCATGTTTGGAAGAGTCACTTTCTCCAAAAGACTGTACTATCATTACATGCAGTAGTTCTACAGTAAGGACCATACAAATGCTTGCATTTGGTTACTCACAATTTTTTAGAAAATTTATTTCAACAAAACAAGAGGAATAAGGCAGTATACATGAAATAGTTTGAGAAGTTACATTACGTGAGACCAAGGTTTTCAGAAATTAAAAATAACTGAAAACCTGGTAGTTTAAATTACCCCTGGTATCTCTACATTTACAATGCACTGCCAAAACAAATGCAAAAATACTGTATGGTAGGATAATATAGCAATATTATATATTAGGATATATTTTTAAAGTATATTTTTACCTTCTCTTTGAAGTCATCAATAAGATGAAACCACTCAGGAGAATCTTTGGCTAAAAGCTGAAAAAAAATAAACTTATTATGGTAATATGAACTTAGTCAGACCTACTAATTACGGACCTGTAGTACCGTGTTAAGTCTCAACTCTTTGCTATTAGTTTTGAATAAATACTGTCACTGTACCTTGATTTTTTCTTCTTTGGATAATTTTGATAAGTCCTTCAGGACTCTTTCTTGCTTTGACTAAATGTAAAATGAAATGGATTGAAGTCTCTACAGGAGCAATCTGTCAGGTGTTTTTTAAATTCAGATTATCTTTCTTTAAATAATTATGAATATAGCAAAAAATTGACACAATGCATTTTGCTACAGTGTATTTAGTGTAAAAAGGTTAATTTAATTATTTAGGTTAATTATCAATAAAAAGTTAATTGTTAATAAAAATTAATAAAAGGTTAATTGTTAATTATTTGTATAAATTTTCAAATGTAATTTATACTATTTATATTAATTGTCTATATTAATATAATTAATTCACTCCAAACATTTTTGGCAGGTTCTTCCTGATAACTCAAACATTTGAAAGAAATGACAACCCTATAATTTATCAACAGTGTGACATATAATTATATTTCATACCAAAAGAAACTTTCTCCAATGTTCAAAATCTTACAGTAGGTAAATTGTTATTAAAATGTTTTTTTTATAAAGTAAGATTCCATGCACCTGTTTTAAGTTTTCCTTGAAAGGTTAAGTTTAGAACAAAATGTTACTTTATAAGCTTGCACAGTAGAAAGACATGTCAAACTCAGGGAAATGGCTTATTCAAACAGCGAATATGTAATAGATGCAATCATAAGGAGTCAAGATCATTATGATACATGTATTATCACAAATTTTAGTGAAGTATTGGGACTAGCTTAAAGGGGTTCCAGTTGACATCAAGCAAATAATTATTTCATTGACAATGTACCTTAGTTTCTGTAGATTTTTCTTCCTCAGCAGAACCACTTCCCAGCCACTATACAACACAAAATTAAACAGCTAGTTAATATTTACAATCCATTTATAAAAAAATGCATCAATATCAAAACCAAGAACTTGCTGAATAAAGATTACTATACATGCATGCTCCATACTTCCCTGGCACATCTCTCCCTTTGACCAGTGAAATTGTCTGGTGTTAGCCAGAGTAAATTAATAAAAGTCATTTGTGCCAAGGAAGGAGTTAAACAGCACATATATTCTGTACAACCAAAATTTTACTCTTCAAAGTTTTATTTAATAACACAAAAGCACAGAAACTAAATAAAATTAATTAAAAGAACATGTTTACCTCGTCCTAAGGCTTCACATGTTGAAGGAAGCATGTTTATTTACAAAAACACAATTAAATTGACATATTAATGTGAGACAGGGCAGGTAGTCAAATAACTGTAGATGCCTCATTCTTCAGTTTATATAATTGGTATGCACCACAAATCATTGAGTACCTCAAACTCTTCAACATCAAAATCCTGCTCATCCAATCTTGCTGCCATGTGTTGCTGCAAGGCAAGAGCTTCTTGCTCTTCTTCCTTGTCCAAAGCTTCCTCTTCTTCAGAATCTGAATAAACAGGAAATAAAAACATATGTTACAATACAGTATATGTTATCGATTTTCGGAGTTACCGTTGTTGTGTATTTTATTAAAATACAGTATAGTATGTGTATCTATGTGAACACAAATGAATCACACAAAATTGTCAAATCGTGAAAATAGTTATCTACAGTAATATTATCCAGTATCACCATTCAAAATAGTACTATGTTATTTCCATACCCACATCTTTTTCTTTCTGGTCATCAGCATCATAATAAATTCTCTTTTTCCTTCCCCAAGTCTTTTCACTTGGAATACCTGACAAAGCATGACATGATCTTCAATAACTCTAGGGGAAGTTCCAATCATGAACAAAAGTGCAGTACAGATGCTAATTATTAATTGACTAGTTGTAATACCTTTCTCAATGTTGCTTTCATCATTTGATGCATCCATCTGGAAGGGCAAATAATTTATAACATGAAAGAAGTTACTAGGCTTTTGACTGAACTTGGAGTGTGTTCCTTACCCTATGAAGTTTTTGAATAGAATATAAACTTCATCTATGGTACAAGTTAAAAATACTAAATACTAGAAAAATTATATTTGTTTGTGTTCTCCAAATAAATGGCCATGGGCAACCATTTCCAGGCTGAAATTAGTGTAGAGATAGGGATACCTCATCATCTTCAGTCTCAACATTGTCATGATCATTGTCATCATCATCCTTCCCCAAACAATCTTCTTCTTCTTCCTCTGAATCAAGGTTTAAGCCCAACACTTCTTCAACATGCTCATTTTCATCTGACTCTTCTGCAGAACGTATCACAGAGGTTTGCAGCAGTATCTACAAATTAGACTGGCAAGGTCATTACTGTATTGACTGATGACTAATCATGTGGAAAGGAATTATCAACTATGATTCTGACCATTTCATTAACATTTTAAAGATTGAGAATTCAAAAAAATTGCTCAATTTAAAATTTGAATCAAATTGTAAAGGGTAAAGGATCAAATGATTCCAACTGGAAGTCACAGAATCTGCAAAAATAACTTATGAAAGATACCTCACTCACAAACACTGTTGTTATAACAACACTTGTGGAGACTATTACAATTCATTTTTATTTTAAATAATGTAGAAGTTTAGGCAAACCTTTTCACGGTTTTTATGAAATTTGTCCACATCATCATAAAAGAATTCTTCTGTTTCCTGTATTCAATTCAATTAAAAAAGAAATGAAATATATTCAAAAATGATGCCAGCGATAAGAATAAGGTGGTATCTCTTTACAATCCTACAAGTTACATGAACATGTTTTGTGTCTATTATTTGAAGTTAACCCTTTAGCCCTACTCTGGACATTTCTCCCAATGAGTAAAATTATTTTTAGGTGAACCAGAGCAAAATTAGGGGTTAAAATGTGACACCAAGACAGGTCCAAAACCCTGTTCCAGTTGGTAAAAATTAATGAGCTGTAAATCAATCTGATGTAAACCACCTCTTTCTCCTTCCATTTATCGGTATAATTTTATCTGATTGCTTAATTCATGACACATGCAAATATACACCGTAGCTTCGGTAACCCTAATTAATTATTATCTCTGAAGATGTTGTGATGTATACAATGAAACGTGAGATTCTATTGAACTCTTAATATTATGCCACTGTTTTGCATTCTATGCTGGGCTTTAATATTCATATTAAAATTGAGATTCCCGCCTGGTCAATCTCTGGCAAATATTGGCTGTTTCTGTTGCACCTGCATGTACATCAACAAGAATCCCAGTTTTAATCCTACTTTACCCCTAATCAAAACCCTATCCTGAAAATGAAATAAAAGTTAAACAAAGAAAATAAATTCAGGGCTGGAACCTTGGCACATTGGTACAGTTGTGGATCAAGTGCAGTTTAGCAGATCCCAACTAAATTGGGTAATTACAAGCTCTAATGAGCTTAACCTGAACTTTGATCTTGTCAGACTTTAGATTGAAATTTTCAGTGGTTTGTTGGGTTCACCAAACAGTGCTCCAGCTTACAGTTGTTATAATTATTTTTAGGATCATCTTAATAGTTATCCTTATCATTTTACTAACATTGACATCATCATACCATCATCTTTACCATGCAATCATGAAAAATCAAGGTACCGTAGAACATTAAAAGCTTTTGATATACATGCATCTTGCTGTTAAGAATGTGGTAGCCAAGTTGGACAGCAGATTGGCCTGTTTCTGCCAAGATCTTGAATGTAGCAAAGTTCTATCAGGAGCAAACTTTAAAAATCTACCAAGTGCACATTACAAGTGGAATGTTCTTGGTATATGCACTGTTATACCAATCAGTGCATATTTACTTTATCTATACTGCAAAATAGAAGCATTTGTGTATACAAAACTCCACTTGCTCCTTCTGCTCCTGGGCACCAAACTTTATTGCTTAACCTATGTCTGTGGTGTGAAAACTCATCACGAAGTGCAAACTGAGCCACCGGAAGCCAAATGGCAGAGCAGTCATTGCTGGACCCAACCCAAGGCTGACTTGTGGTGGCTAAAGCATCTGGCTAGCATTCAGAAAGTTGCAAGTTTGAGTCATATACAGAGCTGTGAGTTTCTCAGCGTCCTTGGCTTACCACAGTTCGAAAAAGCAAGGTAAGTCAAAAACTAGCAATTTTTGAATTCTAATATCAAGCAAATTGTCACAGAATTTCCTTGTTTTACAATGCAGAGAGCTCATACTGGATCAGGAACATCATGGTCGTCTTCACTGTCATCTTTATCTATGGTTTTAACGCGTTTCTTCGTTCTTCTGAAAAATAGATTTGAATGGTCATAGAATATCGGGTGTAATGTTGGCATTTTATTCAGTTTTTTCATAAAAATACAAAGATCTTTACCTATGGTAAACTTCTACTTCCTTACCTTTTAGTACGAGCCATTTTAAAATAATTTTAGATTGAAATTTTGACACTGCTTCTTCCGATTAATTCTGCAAGTATGCCACCAAATTGTATGCCATTTAAATAAACCACGTGAATGGCAATTGGTTGAAGACTGGTAACTAACATTTATTCTGTATTCACTATTTGTTGGTAAACAATGGACGGACAAAAGTTCACAGAGTTGATGTCGGTTTTGTATTGAACAACAATGAAATGACATGCTTCATAGCGTTGTATCAGCTACTTCTTAATGTGTTCACTTTATCTTTGGTAGTTTTGAGTGAGGTATCATCAGTTAATATCCGGGAAATGTGTCACGAGAATGTTAATTTTATATTCACCATCTTTTTATTTAAAGAAGTTAAAAACCGGCATTTGATCATGTTATGTTTTGTAGAATATTTCACAAACACCAGTAAGTCGACAATGCTCCAGGGAAGGATCAAGATTAGTGAGAGAAGTACTTGATAAGGTAAGTTATCAATTTTAGCCATCTTTATTTTCATTTTTCTAGAGAATTTGCATAGCCTACTAAGCCCAGGTTGTAAGCTAACCACCACAGCAACTCCCTCCTGCTTATAATTACTTGTTCCAAGAGATCAGACCTCTTTCATGATGGCAACCAATTTAGATATTCTTTTATGTGCAATTAAATGAGCCTTTCTTGCCTCATTCATGTGCCAGCAAGTCAAAAGAATCTTTGCTTCTGAATGAGGCAAGATGGGCTGATTTAGATGTACATGTATCTAAAAGAGTATTTAAAATGGTGCCAATTATGATATGATAGCCATTTTTAGTAGCCAAGTCACCTAGGTGTGAATAATCATGTTCCTGGCAAAAATTTATCTAGGTGTCTTATCGATGGTACATATAGGATCCTATTTTTTTGAGGCAGAGTGGGATGAGGTCTAGAATAGGAGGCAGACTTTTTGAGTTGGATTACATCATACGATTCTCTTGTGTATGGAAATCCAGGCCTGCTTGTGCTTCTATTGTGTTAGGGTTTCTTTTATTACATGGTTGGAAATAATTTTGATCCTGGCTACCTTGATATAGCCTTGTTGGTTTGTTTACTAATAATTTATCTAAAAATACATGTACTGTAATATATGTACAAGTTAAAACAAGTTAATACAAATTACACCAACATAAACCATTTAAACAGTACAAGTAAAACAGATTTCCTATACTTTTCAAGGGTTTTCTCCTAGACAATTGAAATCATCTGGCTCATAGCCCTAGTGAAATAACAAAAGATGAATGTACTTGTCTTCTGCAAGGAACTAGTTAAAGGTTCATTTTTGTTGAATAATGTTGAAATTGATGATTTTTTTGTCTAGAATTTTTACCCTGTATTTGAAAATCGTGGAGTCAACATGTCTTTTGACTGTCCTTTGCAAAAGTCACGTGATTTGTACTTTTCCCAAGAACTTCAAAAAACCTTTGAACACAATGCAAGGTGGACTTGCGAAGTTTGTGGAAAATCTTTCTATAGACAAGACTTTATAGATCTTCATATGGAAAGAAAGCATAATAATCTTTTAGTTAAAGAAGAGGTAATATAATTAATTTCTTTTTAGGTTTTTGATGGTGAAAATTAAGACAGATTTAAGAATAAATTACCATATTGAATAAAATATTATTATTATTAATATTAGATAAAGCTCAAAAAGAGATTGTTCAGTTTGGATTTTTAGCATGGGAAATGAGGGTGCCATTAAGACCCAGGGTAGCTCAATTGCTTTATAAAGTAAATGGTTTGAACCTGAGAGAATTATTAGATGTTTGTGGAAGTTGATTATACATGTTAGCATAGTCTTGAGGAAGACTGTTGGTAGAAGTGACTGATGTTTCAGTGGAAGTGTCAGGTTTACCTTTAATGCTATCTCATTTGTGGATCAGATGCATTAATTTATTTGAAAATTAGACATTCAGCCCACATATCTGATAGGTAAAATACTTTGGCAAAAATGCTAAAATTAATTATGAATGATTAATGGTACCAGGCATAATGATGGGTCAGCTAACATTCATGTTTTTGGATAATGACTTGTCTCCAAATAGCAAAATACAGTATGGAGGAGGGCAATAGAATTTATGGATTAGTACCGTAGTAGACAGCATAAATGAATTCATACAATTGTCATTTTAGTTGTCTGCTTCCTTCCTAGGATTCTCCCGTGTGCCTAGCTGACTATTGCAAGTTGTTTCGCTGTGAAGCTGTAGATCATGCAAGAAGGAAAAACCACTTCTGGAGTCAAGCACTTTGCAACAAAGAAACCATGGAGAGTTTAAAAAAGAAGTGTTTGGTAAAAATATTTATTGAGCAAAATTCTATCAAATGTGCCAACAGTAAACAGGATTTATCTACCATCTACCTGTATAAGCAGGAGTGCCTTATAACCCAAACTTACCATGTGTATGACTTAATTTCATTTGATCATGGTTTTTAGAGTGTAATCCAATCTTGTATTCCAGATATAAAGACAATCAAAGACTACAAAGAAATCTATGGTAAATCAAATTTAGTGACACACTGTAAATTAAATTTCTTGTTTTACAGTAGCTACTTCAGTTTTCAAGCACCTATTACAATTGTTTAATTATATTTTGTAGATGAGATTATTGATGAAACCTGTTCTCTCATCAACTGCAAGGATTACTGGCAGCCTCTTCATTATGAGGTAGGTCACATGTTGCCTCAAGAGTTCAATTCTTATCTATTCTCTTCTCAATCATTTTTCGGCTCAACCTTGGCTTGTAAAAACATTTCATTAAATGCTCAATGCTCCTTATGATGTTAATCTAACTGTAAAATTTGCTCTTTTCTAGCTTTCATCAATGCAAATCCTTTACTATGTCACATTCACACCAATTTTTATCTCTGCTCTTGCTATTTATTATTACAACGTCTGGGAACATTACTAGTAAGTGTGTGATTACCATTGAATTTATGCATTCATGTGCAATGGGGGGTTCTGCCCTAGCAGTGAATCATGGGTAATCAGGACAAATAACAAGGAAAATGTGATCTGTAACAGCCATGAGTCAGATACTTCTGTTGAATTTTATCGAATTCTCTTCGGGGCCAAACTCCTCCACAGGTATACCAGTACTATTACCCAAGAAACATGCTGTTGCAAATTCTAAATGTGTCATCACCATTTACATATTTCCTGGTACACTGCTAACAAGTGAACCTATAATAGTATTAATAAATGAAGTCCATTTTTCACTGTACATCTATTAAAATTTCTCTTTTTCAGTGGTGATGAATCAGAAGAAAACTACGTTGAAACAGACAAAACCAAATTCTCAACTGAGGGTGACAAAATTTCTGGCTTAAGAAATCGTTTTATGAGCAGTAGATTTAAGTACTAGCTTGTTATATACAAAATGGAAAAACAGCTATATGCTGTGTAATTATTAATAATTGTTTGTATCATAAAATGTAGTGCATTGCTGACCCTCCTGGAAAATTAGTCAAAGTATTTGAGCAGCAAATGATTTTTGAGCTGTTTTTCCTTTTTACTAAATAGACTGATTTCAGGTACCAAATAGACATTATAAGTACAAACAATAATAGTAATACTAGGAGGACATCCCTACCAGGGGGGCTCAGGTGGTGGTGGCTATAAATAGTACATTTACATGCATTCCCCCCTCTCAGACTGATGCTACTCATGTAACACCAGATGTTTCTTGAATTAAGTTTTGGGCAGTTCTTATCCACATCTAACTTAGATGTTCCAATGTCCCAAGGTGTGATAGGAATTAGAGCTGATCATGATATTATAAGTCTTTTATGATAAGTGACATTTAAATGTGGTGTATAATTATTTTTATCCATTTAAAAAACTTCAAGAATAAAAAAGGCCATTTTGTTTTGCCACTGTTTTAATTATTTTTATTTTATTATGTGGAAAACATAACATCTGATATCTTGTCAAAACATCGCAGCTTTCAGCAAATCAAAGTGCACATTTGCTGCTTCATTACATTGATAAAAATATGGTCTTTAATATTTAAAGACTCTGTAAATAAGTCATTCGAATAAAGAGGCACGATATCATTGCGCATCGCCTTGCATTATCGTCAAGCTATTCTTCAACAGAAATAACTTTTCTCAAGCAAATGTCTTATGATCCAAAACAATAATACTGACGTTCTAGCTTCCGGGGTAGATTTGCATCACCCGTCGTATCTCCGGGATCTTTCGTCGGGTGAAACAGGATGAATCAAATGCTGGAACCGTCCATAGCGTTAATCAAAGGTCTCAGTTTCTGAAAATGCAAAAGCACCGCTCATCGAAAGAGAAAAAGACTAATGACCGTAGCAACGAGCCAAGAGAAGAAGGAACGGAAACAGAAGATGGTTATGAAGTAATGGACGGGATTGTTGATCGTGCAAGGAGAAAACTAAGAGACACGAATGTGACGAAAGACGAAAGCCATGACTTGTCTGATAAGGAAGGAAAGAAAAGCAACGCGCGTCACGATCAAACGGCTTTAAACCGATTTAAACGAAAGTTTTTGCGAAAGAGCTCCAAAGTCACCGGGGAAGAAAAGAGTTCAGGAAGTCCGGAGGCTCGGCAACGGGATCTTGCAGGCAGGTCTTCTCCTAGTTACAGTCTGGACGATCACGTATACGAAGTTCCTTTTTTAAATTCTTGTGTCGAAGACGATAGCGAGGACGAAGAACACATTTACGAAAACGGTAACGTTTGGGTGAATAATGAACCTAAAAGGAACTTAGCTGGGTTTGGTTACCATAGTGGATCGCATAAAAACAGACTGCAAGAACCCGGAGTGGTGGGTGAAAAAGGCAGTCGTCGAATTAACTCACAGTTCGACTATGACGTACCTAACAGCTGTAGAAGAAAAGGACGATGGCAGCAGGGAAAATCAATGTCACTTCCTGCACCCAGAGTTTCATCAAAGACTTCCAGCCAATTTCAAATGCCAGATCTACCTTCTCCCAATGGTTGCGTCCACAGGGAGTTTTTCTGTGATGGTTCAAGTGATGCAAATAGCAACGCGGACGTGGCAAAGGCTTTCCCTGCCGATAAACAAATTGGTAACGGTTATTTCATCCGCACGAGGTCGTTGCCAGCTCCATCAAAGGTCAATATAAGCCATCACTTTTTGACAGGGTTAAATGATTTGTGCAAGTGTGGTTGGTACTGGGGACCGTTGAACAGCAAGGAAGCCGAAGGAAAGCTTCATGGGAAACCTGATGGTACCTTTCTTGTTCGAGACAGCAATGATAATCGTTACCTTCTGAGCCTAAGTTTTCGTTCCGAGGGGAGGACTCTTCACACGAGAATTGAATTTTGCAAAGGGAAATTCAGCTTTTATGCTGCTCCATTTATCAGCTCTGGATGCCACGAGTCAATTATAGAGTTAATTGAAGACTGTGTCAAGAAATCCAAGGAACGTGTCTTCTGCTATTCAAAAGGACGAGGCAGAGATGGTGCTGCTTTTCCAGTGCGCCTCATGAAAGGACTTTCGCGATTTGAGCATGTCTGTACTCTACAACACCTTTGTCGCTTTGTGATCCGTCAGCATTTCACGCTGGAATGCATCGGAGATATGCCATTGCCGGGCATGATGAAAAGGTACCTTGGAAAAAACCACTTTGATGCAAAACATGATTGAAAAGTTTAATAATACATTAGACATATATATGCAGGTATATAAACAGATATATGGTATATACTTGTATATAATACAGGTACATAATACAGGTATATATACTGATATATATATATACACACACAAACATAGATTAGGTTATAAAAACTGTTGGTGGCATGCTCAATGGAAATCCAGAGCATAATATAAATGAATGTGAAACAATTCAAAACGTTTGACTAGTCAAACATTTTGAGTTGTTCTGTGCTTGTGCAAAGCATGCAAAAGCAAAAGTAATCAAACTATCATACAGGAAACACAGTTGACGATTGGTTTGAGAGTGCTCAATACCATGCAGGTAGAGCAAAATAACTTTAATAAAGTTAAAAGAACATTTGCTACTCAGAGTTTCACATGTCTACAACACAATCATCAGGCGACTGACAGTTCCTGATGTGTCTACAACATGATCATCAGGAACTGTCAGTTGCCTTATGAGTGTGCTGTAGACACGTGAAACTGAGTAGCAAATGCTCTTCTAACTTTATTAAAGTTATATATATATA
>JBAHVQ010000203.1:669470-682737 GCA_036872915.1 Nanipora kamurai
GACAAGCCTGTTTCGTGATTGCAGGGGATTAAATTCCCTGTAGAGTGAGCAATCACGAAACAGGCTTGTCGGGACGAAAGTATAGTCTCTTGATCTTCTCCTTCCTACATGCATATATATATATATATATATATATATGAACGTTTTGGTTTACAAAATACAAAGAGGGCTCAATACCAAACAGATAGAGCAAATAGTATTATGTTACTTACCTCAAAAAGTCATTACAGCCTGTTCCATCTTCTGAAAGAGTCTTCAGGTGACTGAAAGTATCTTCAGTCACCTGAAGATTCTTTCAGAAGATGAAACAGGCTGTAGTGACTTTTTGAGGTAAGTGACATAATATATATTTATCATCATAAAACCATTCGACTCTCAAATTTTAAAAACAAATACCCCTATAAATATATAATCATCAAGATAATATTTAAAAACTTCATTTGTCCAACATTTCAAGCTAACCCCTTTATTCAGGAATCTAAATTACAAGGTGGCACAGTCTTTTATGTGCTGTCAACTTAATTGAATATAGAAAGAAGTCTCTAATGTTCAAACCATTACTATTATGCATAAATTTGTTTAGTTTATAAACCTGAATTCCCATCCTCTTCCTTGGTTCATTAGCATCTGCCCTATCAATTATCTTAAGCATTGGAAGATATCTAAATTAGATTCCTTAATAAAGAAGTTGGCCCCAAAAATTGGTGGAAAAAGTTTTTAAATAAAGTAATTATCTTAATGATTCTATTGTATTAAACTTCAGTGAAGACTTTTTGGTTTTATATATATAATACAGTATATATACCTATCATATTTATAAACATGTGTATATGTGTATCTTTGTAAACCATCTCTCTTCAGAGCTCCTAATAGTTCTTAATTTATATGCATGTACACTGACATGTTGAGGTAATCATTCTTACCTTTCCAAAAGATCCCAAAGCAATGACAAAAACATGGAAGTTTGTGTGGAATATGTAATTGCAACAAAGGGTCTTATCAGATCATGGATCAGCAAATATTTTGCCCAGTCAGTTTTAATTTTGTGATTCAAATTAGCAGGCAACCCAACAATTCAAATAGGGAGTTCAAGCTGGTACTGTACAACAATGATTTTCAAGAAAGTCAATTAATTTTAAGTGTTTGAATAGAATATTTCAACAATAATGATTGGATCTTTATCATACACCTCTAAACTTTTCTCTGACTGCTTTATTAACCTGTGTATTGGGTACCTAGAACAAATGAGAGAAAGGAAAAACAAAGAGTACCAAAGAAAAAAATCAGGCAGTTTTTATTTAACCCTTCCCTGAATGATTTTTTTCCTTTTGTTCTTCCAATTGTTATAACTTGTTGCTGTATAACAACACTCTGCAGGAGCACATTCTAAACACTGTACAAACAGCCAAATAACAGAGTTTACTAGGTTTCTGAACCTAACAAAGAGTTACTGCAATAGACCACAGCACTCTTTTTGTTTTAAATGAAAAATACCATTGTAGGAACTGGGTGTTGTAGCTGTTATTAGTTTTTCCTTGACCTTGAAGGCTAAGTGTCCAATGTCTGAGACATCTAGAATAAGAGAGCAAGAGGAAGAACAACAGAAGTGTTTGGTAAAAAATATTTAATGAGCAAAATTCTAGAAACCAAGATTTATCTACCATCTACTGCACAAGCAGAGAACTGTGTATCTAGATGTCTCGCTTTGGCAAGTAAAATTGTCTGGCATTACCAAGTGAAAAAATTTAATAAAAGACCAATCTGGACATGATCCCACATTAAGACTGTGTGTTTGTGTAATAGGCTAGCAGTATTTCACCCCATATCCAAATCCAGAATAGTTAAAAAACAGCAAAAAGTTACTAATAAAGATCCCATATCTGATTTATTTTGTTATAATCTTATGAATTATTAATTAGTTTGTCAAGCCACAAGGAAAATGTTTTTATTTACAAAATATCCCTAGTAAAAAGTTGCTGCCAGGGCATGACAATCCTTCAATGCTATTTCACTGATTTTACAACCATAGTTTAACAGTCATGTACCTTAGATTTGGAATTTACAGTAATTTGATATTACAGATAATATCCCCGAAAATACATAACCCTATTAAATATCCTTGATTACAGTATGGAGACTACTGGTATATCACCAAAACTAGGTTATACCATAACACCAAAAAGCAAGTTAATGGCTGAAAGAAGTAGTTTGTTCATCAACGACTCCACTTGTTAAATCCAGTGAGGTTTTGAATCTGTAATCAAATTGAGGAAAGCAGGGATGTTACCAATAAGATTAAAAATTCAACTTGATTACCATATATATTGTAGAATTTAGATTCATATAGATTCCACATTTGTTATGTGATGGATAGGAGCTTACTATATCAGATTGAAAAAAAATAGCCATTAGTTAGAAGCCCAATTTAGAAAAGAAAAAAGAAGGAGAGAGGTGTTATGCAATGAACACTTTGATTTTAGATAATTATGCATGAATATTAAGTACATGCAGATTTGTAATAGCTGTATATAAGCCCTGTCACAAACAAGAGAAAAAGATTTGCTTTTAACAACGACTCTCAAAGCGTGCAAGTGAACATCTAACAACACTGACCACAGAATGTGGCTTGAAGTTACTAAAGTGGTAGTGGTTGAGAGTAAAAATCTTGTTTTTTGTATTATAACAAGTGTGTGATGTATTTTTCTATGGAGGGAACTTGTCAACTGTTTATCTAAAGTAAATTACCTATATTAAATAGTTCAACCATTCAAACAGCCTGACATTGTTCTTACCAGAGTAATAGTAGAGGTTACCAACTTTGATATATCTTCATTAGCTTTGCTAACCTGAAAGAAGCATGAATTTCTTAGGTTTAGTGACATACATTGTTGATAAATAATTATGTTGATTTGCTATTTTATGAAGGATGGGTATAAAATAGCAATCAACATAAATTTTTATCAATAATGTCCATCTCTAGTATAAATTTATGCTTCTTTCAGGTCAGTGTGTGGTTTGAAGGAATCAGATGGAGAATACAATGTTGTTTTTGGCATTGGTTATTTTCTCTGGAGGGAGATATGTTTCTACTATGGGATTTGCTGACTGTTTATTTACTTTTTATGTTCTTTGTTTGGTCTGCAAACTTGAAAGATTTTGGGCAGGGCCTTGTGCTCCTAGTCATGTCAGTTAGAGTTTAATGGGTTTATGTGACAGTCAAAAACAATTTCACATTTTGGACATACAGTACAGGATGAACGCTCAGAAAAAAACAATAATTATAGCATTTATATGGTTGAACCACAAGGACATAACTAATATAAAGATTGCCATGCAAACATTCAAATTATGGCAGTTAACATGTGTATTATTTGAGATTTCTGCTGAAATCATTCAATCCATTGCATCTTCTAGTCTCAAACTCTGGTTATTGAAATTAAAGTTTGTACTTCAGTTCATATTCACTTAATTGTGAGTGACAAAATTATTCGTGCAATTTATCTAAGAAAATGCAGTAAATTGCATCTCCAAGCCTCTATTCTAAAATTTTTCTGGGGGTTTACCCCCAACTGCCCTTTCCAAAATTTCTGGATCTGCCCCTGAACTGCAAATTCTTACCAGAGTAATACTAGAGCAGGCCAAGTTTGATATATCTTCACCAGCTTTGCTGATCTGAAAGAAGCATAATTGTTTTTTAGATCACCGGTAATGATGCACATTGTTGATAAATAATTCTGTAGATTACTACTTCTTACAGAATTTCTTATGTTTCCTGTGTTTCGGATATCTTGAAATCTCCGATGCAAAAACTTCCAGGTTTCTTCAAAATCTGCCGATCGATCTTGCACCATATACAACTCTGAAATACAAAAAAATAATGTGAAAAATGCAGGTTTGCCCAGGAATTGTCACATACAGCTGAGCATAATGCCTACAGCAGAAAGTCTGAGGATTAGCTGTTAGTAAAATAGTTTTCACAGATACCTGTCAAACCATATATTGTTGCAAGAGAGGCACGCTTTAAATACCAGTTAATCTGGATAAATATTGAGAATAATAATGATCAGTAATTTGCAATATTGTTGAGCACGGGCTCTTTACAGCTGGATAAAAATAATCATTTTGCAGATCTATAGAGAATGCAAAATCTGGTACATTGTTGATATCTTTGTTTTGAAAACCCTACTGTTCTCTATGCTCTCCAGTTTTTCATTGTTCTGGGTTATTTTTGACTGGCTGCAAAGAACTTGTTTGTATCTGGTCTACAGGTAAAGTACACTGTATGTCTAAAGTGATGAACCAAACACTAGACTATGGTACTGTGGGTCTAGCTTTCTACTTACATCATTAGACCTGTCATTTGAATGGTACCAGATATCATCAGTCATATTTGCTACACTTTGTAATGCATCTGGAGCATTTAAGGGGAAAAGCATTAGCCCCATAGCCTAAAAGGGAAACAATATCAACATTATCATCATTATTACAATTACCACAATCATCACCACCATTGTGTGATGTAGGTTTGAAGTTTCTGAAAAAACATGTGACTGTATATTCTGATAATGTGGTTGAAATTAGAAATCTTTACCCTTTATCATAAAATATGTACTGTAAAAGTGTGATTTGGACAGTCAGTTTTGAATCTTTTTGCCTTGCATGGGGTCAAAAGGTTACACATATAGTGAGTCAGTTGAAAGTTTCAACCATAATTATGAAGCAGAAACACTATGTCTCATGGTAAGAAGTAGCTAATTGTCCTTGACCACAATCTCACAGCAACAGAAGTAAAACTCAAGCTTCATTACAAGATGATGCTTTGAATATTTTCAGTGGTAGCTGTGTAAACATGCCACCTAACAAAGCTGTCAGAAAGTTATTAGGAATGGATCTGTCACATCTGAACAGATAAGATTGAACTTACCTGGGGCCAAGATTCAATGTATGGGATAACCATTCTGAGCCGTACTTCCAATGCATTTTTAATGAAGTCAGCTTGACCTCTGGGAAACAATGCAAAAATACAAGACAAAAATATGTTATCAAGATTTACACAGCTCCATGCAATATTATCTCAAATGCAACAGTCAGTTATATCACAGGTTATTAACAAAGTCCAAAGTGATGTGAACCCATGACTTTTAACCAATTTACAGCAAGGGGTTCCTTTGTACTGCAATGGAGTATGTTTTCAAATGTTTGTATATAGCTTTTCTAGCAATGTGGACATTATGGCTCTATCTTCTGATGCTCTAATTATCTTCTGTAAAGTTATTGGTACAAAACCACAAAATGTCGAAGCTGCTATGATTTATTTTGTCAGCTGTCAACTTCAACTCTGGCTTTTTAAGATCCTGTTTAGTACATCTAACCAAAATCACATTGTATAATGCTTACATCTTTTCTTCATTAGTTTCTTCAGTCCTTGAGTTATCAGCAAGGTAGTCCCCCAAATTCAGATTACATTTGTCAATGAAGTGGAGGACCAAGTCACCACCTTCCCTGGGAAACATGCCTTCTGCCATTCCTGAAAACCCTTCAGCTTTTGCACCTTCAGCTATGGCCTTGGCTGACCAACCATGTTCTGGAACAAATTCCAGAGCTGCTGTCAAGATTCTATCACTAATACTTTCATCATCAATCCCTTCACCCTCATCATCAAATGCTTGATCATGAGGCTGTTCTTCTTCAACCTTAACTGTATCATCATCATCTGTATGGTGGCTTCTTTTAATAAAAAATTAAAATTATTGTTGTTAGTAAGGGCACTGGAGGTTTTACCATAAAAATAACAGTGGCTGGTACTGGATATGGGTGTATAGTTGACGATTATGGATCTAATGGTGCTACAGGTAACAATGATTGGCAAGGCATAATGGGCACAATAAAAGTAATGGAGATCACAAGGTGGTCAGCTGCTAGTTTTACTAACTTGACGTCTGAACTGGATTCTGAATCTTTGGGGCCATTATGACACAAGCGAACATGGTTTGCTCCTGAAAAGAGATCAATTAATACTTGTACAAATACGAAATAATGCTTCCTGAATGGTGATTAAGTATTCTGACATAAAATATAACTGAGGCAAGTCAGGGAACTCAATGTGTAGTAATTAATTGTAATTCATGCATTATGCTTTTTGGGGACAGGGAATATGATTAGTTGTTGTAAATGACAAATAGCCTGCCATTATAGGATCAAAGCAGACAATTGTGCCACAGGGATAGCACTAACACAGAAATCATGCATTTTTACAAATAAAAATTCAAAAAAATGCATCATAAACATTTCAGTGCATCCCAAGGATGCATAATCACAAGAGATCATTTCTCTCTTGCATATGTATAAGAACATACCACAAAATCTAACATCATTGCAATGCAGAATTTGTTTACAACAGAGCCATTAACTTGTCAAAACTAAAAGCACAAAACATTAAAAGGGTGGTTAATATTGTGCCTTTTTATCTTTACAAGCAGGTTTAGACTTCTGTGGAATCAGTAGCCACTGAACTAATCTTTATTTCTTGATTTATTTATATTATTATTATTTTCTGGGGGGTCTTTTATGGGGCCCTTACAAAACTACTGGGACCCCAAAAAATCAAGACTTAGGCATCCCAGGGCAAAAAATTCTAGTGCTGTTCCTGATACCAACTTAAGCAATATTCTGTGTCAACACTAGTCCGCTGTCCTTGCAGATACATAGGTCAGCATTCAGATTTGCATTGCTGAATGCCATGACTAATTTTCAGGTAAGCTGCTGAGAATTTGGCTTGTGAACCAGTGGCAAGCCAGTACTGCTGGCTATGGTATTGGAGCTCATCTACCCCAGTTTCGCAGTAAAGCTACTTCAGGAGCAACCTGGGAGGTCAAAGGTTGAAAATAATTTCCTCTTTACACTACAGGTACATGAAAAGTATGCTTCAAATTATTTATCGTCATATATAATAATAATGCACTTACATGGTTCAAGTATACAACTAATACGTTAAATTTGATTACACATGTGCGTTAAGGGGCTAGAAGGCATTCTGTTGAGCGAACAAACCCGACTTGGTTGCAGTTACCGGCAACCATGATCATAGACATAGTTATGTCATCATGTTCTTTACAATTTGATTGTTTCACAAACATTACCGGGTGAAAAGCTTTACTACCACTATTGCAAGAGTGTTTCTTAATCATTTTCAATACTTACCAAACACCACACATCGCATTAGGCTTAAAGATCTTGCAAAAGATATTCTGACAGAGCCTAATGCTGCCATTGCAATTCTTCGCACGATTTCACGGTAAAATAATTAGTCTCCCCCCACCAACTCAATTAAACGGATTTCCGCTGGCCGCAATTATTGCGAAAACGTACATTAAGCGGTCACCTTTGGGGATTGACAGAAACAACAACTTGTCCGTCATTAAAAGTTTGACATACATTAATAAATCAATTATCAAAGAGTTGAAAATGCTGTCATAAGTCATGTATTTTGTATTTTTTAAGTTTTTAACGTAAAATAAATGGAATAATAAAACAGAACAATGAACACAAAGTAACAGTATTTGTAACTCCAATGTAAATGTGACGAATTTGGCTGAGAAAATATTCAGGCAGAGCTAGACCACAGGAAAATAGTCCTTGATTTGTGTTTGTTGCTGCAACCTGCTAAGTTTGATTTGGCTCAGCAAGTCATTCACTCTGGAAATGGGTAACGCGAGTTCTTGATGTCTAGTATATTGGGCAAAATCTCGAAGCGCATTTCCGAATTGTATAGCCTCTTTGTTTTAATAGACGGCTGCTTTGCATGATTGCATCCAGATCATATTCAGCGTTCTCTTCCTTCGGTGACAAGTATTTACTTAGCGAGAACTAAGCAACACAAACGACTCAAATGCCGTTCCAATCTTAAGAAGACAAGCGGAGCAAGATCAAGGAGCAAAAAGTAGACGTGTAGCTATTCAAAGAAATATAGAGGGCCAAGACGACACCAGTACTGCAATGGGTATATCTCAAGCTGAAGTGCTCGGGCAAACAAACTGGAGATCGTCCCTTATTAGTAACGAAAGTAATGAAGTGTTAAGACTGTTGAGCTTGATAAATTGTCAAATTCAATTTTATCCTTAAACTAAGCATGCGCTATATTGTGTTACTTGTAGGTGATTTTTGGTTACCGTTTAATACACAGGTTCAAAACAATGAAATATTAGCTTTGGGACAGCACGAAGGATGACCGCGCCCGCCTAATAGAGGTGACCGTTTAACAAAGGGCGACTGAATTTATTAGAAACGGCGAATCATTGCTATCCTAGTAGATACCTAACGTTTGTTTTTCTATCTCTTAAGAGTTTGAAACTTTCTCTAAGCTCAGCTCGCAGCTTTCACTGCTCTGAGAGTTACGGTCGTCGTTAAATAGTGAAAATGCTTCAATTGTCGTACGTAGAACGAGGACGGCGTTGCAAATATTCTGGGACTAACTGCTATTCATTGTCTTTGTTTCTGATGAATAATTCTGTTGTGTCAAAGCCATCGTCTTTTACGTTCCGGTCGAGTTTGCCAAAGGTCCCAATTGTTAGTGTGACTGGAGTGGAACGACACGAAAATTAAAAAAAAGTTTAGACTTGAATTGATACACAAAGACACTCACTCTTCGAGTGAACAGTGCAAGCAATAAAATGAGTGAATATTTTTGTTCTGGCGTGTTTCGCCCGTATCACTTTTGCAGCTTGTGTCTGGTGTCAGCTTGTAGTTTAAAATGAACTTTATTAAAATATTTGTGACACTGACTAAAAAGATATATACAGTGTCAAAAAATATTTTGATCAGTGGTGGATCAAAGGGGATGAGTTTAACCCCCCGTTCAGCCACCTGACAATGTAAGAAAAACTTTATTAAAATTTTTTTGTGGTAATTGTGTACCCCATTTAAGTGATGAAGTTACCACTGCTTCCTTAAAAACTTAGAAGAGCCCCTGGCCTGGTTAAACACCCCCTCTTCTCAAAATTCAGTAACTACAACTGGCTTGGGAACTCCGAATAAAGTTAGCGATACAAGTAGTTCAAAATGAAACTTGTGACAGCGAATGGTATCGCAAAAACGTACATATTTTTTCAAAGTGAGCAGAGGGCAATTATCAGAAAACAATATCATCATTTGTTCTCTCAGAAAAACGATTTCTGAGCCCTAGACGGGAATCGAACCCGCAGCCTTCTGATGACCGCTGATACATCAGAAGGTTGCGGGTTTGATTCCGTCTAGGCCTCAGAAATCGTTTTTCTGGGAGAACGAGCTTGACGAACGTCCTCTAGTCGTCTGATATTTACCAACCTCCAACATGAACAAACTTTCTGTTCAGGGTTAAATATAATATCATCATTTGTGTTGTACTTTTTTATTTATACGACAGTTAATTTATTATAACATAAAAATCTACCCTACAGTACTTCATACATTTAGAGAGAGCTAAGCCTCTTTTGTTGACTTGAAAACAAGATAAGGAAACAGTTTTTATAGTACTCCACTAATGATATATGTATAGTATATTAAACTAAACTTGTATATAATATAGGTCACTTGTGGTAACCTTTTTAGACTAGACTGGAGACATTACGATAGTATATTTAAATAAAAAAATTGAGATGTAGAGTAGGAATATTATGTGGGATAACTAACGATTTAAATTGCTGGGAAGACAAAATGACTAACTTTCTTAACTACGCCAGAAAATGACACAGGAAGAGAAGGGCAGCAGTCAGGATAAAGTGACTGGCTGCAACTAACGTAGCTTGGTTTTTTGTAGTGGATGTTGTAGAGGTTGGCGAAGACGTTCGTTCTGGTTCAAGAAGATAAAAAGAAATCACAAATTACCGATGGGCAAAGGAATATTTTTTTGAGTTGCAAGGGCTGAGTGGAAAAGAGAGGTTGAGCGGAGTAAATAAAGCATTTAGATAAAGTGTTGAAAAAATTACACAGTATTTCACAGAAAACATAAAAAATGAGTCATTTTATTAAAAAATGGACAAATTTCGCGAGTAATTTTGTATATAAATCTGATATATCACATGTAAAATGGGTAATTTCACATCAGAACTGAAAAAACCTTTTTATGTCATCTCTTAATATTAATCTAGTACATATTTCACCGGAAAAATTTGTAATTTCGTATTAGAAATGAGAAAATGTCACATGTAATCATTCAAACATGACTTTCAAACATAAAACTTCACGTTTCACAAGCTCACGAATGGCCTTATTATTAACTTGAAACAAATGTTTTTTCTCATCTTTTATTCTGGCAGGTTGGCACCAATTCAATTTTTTGTAACAGTCGCGGTTGTGTCTAAATTTAATGCTCACTTAATCCTAATGTTCCTTGCTGCCTTGAAATCTCATACTCATCGATGGTATTTAGTAATGGCTGCAACGTTACGTGCAGTAGGGGACGTTTAGACTCAGTATGAGTACGAGGTCCAGGTTCGAGTCCCATCGGGTCTACTTTGTACTCGCTCTTGTCAATTGGAAATGTTTAGATTTATCTGGAGTACGAGTGCGACTGGGAGTCAGAAGACAAACATGGTTAACAAAGAGGAATCATTTTGTGTGCTGCCAGTTTATATACGTCAAATATTTTACTGTCAAATCTGAGTTAATGGCTTTTATCGAAGAAAGCGAGAAGAATTTTTGTTGGTAAAAG
Source organism: Nanipora kamurai (assembly GCA_036872915.1). Classification (NCBI taxonomy): domain Eukaryota; kingdom Metazoa; phylum Cnidaria; class Anthozoa; order Scleralcyonacea; family Helioporidae; genus Nanipora; species Nanipora kamurai. The sequence continues at coordinate 680,158 of JBAHVQ010000203.1, forward strand.
TACGGCTTGATAACAAAGAGTTCTCTTCCATGTAAACGTTCACTGTTTGCTCTCAAAGAAGAAATTGCCTTTGAGACATGCTCCGGGATATTTTCCTCAACATTTATCGCAAAATTCTGAGTAATGTGACTAATGTGTTCGAAGATAGTTGTCGTTTAAGAGTGCTTCGTAAACAAGTTTTTCCTGTCAAAAAAACGGCAGCTGGAAACTCTCGTACTTAGTCTAAACCTCCCTAATGTTACACCGCTTGTCCACGACTTGACTCGTATGTAAAAGAGTAATTCAAAAAAATGAGCCAAGTTAATTCTTACCTCGAACATCATAGAGAGCTTCCATTCCATGCACCATGTGATCATTCACGTGACAATGAAGCAGCCAAGTACCAACACTATCTGGGACCATTTTGACTGTCATGAACACACCAGGGAATAAATCAATGACATCTTCTCTGTGGTTTGCCACTGTTCTCTAAAATGATGTCAAATAATGTGAACATTGGTCATATCGAAGTTGAGCCAATTTAACTTTGTATCATTGAAAAACATTGGACTGTTTCGGAGGACTAGTCTTTTGTTTGCGTCTCCATATGTTAACGTTGTTGTACCAGGCCTCTTTCTCTATTTGGAAATGGCCAGTTTATCTGTATAAATATGCTCAACTATCGTTTACATCTCGTTTAACCAGACATCCTCGGGAGTGTAGTTTGGTGTCAGCTACAGCGTGAGTCTGCAACGGTGGCGTGCGATCAAAAACACGCGATTTAAGCCAAACGATCGCCCGGATATGTCCAGCAAGTGATATTTAATGGGTTAAATTTTTTAAATGTTGTACAACACTGGTGAGTTACTAAAGGATTGAACATTGCCAAAGTTCGTAAACTATAAAAAATGTCATTAAGGAGAAAAATTTCAATAATGGTGCAGAGTTTAGCTCAGAAAGGCGAAGAATAACCTAGTACTGTGTGAAGAAGATGATCGTCTAGGTATCACTGTTGAACTGATGTATGACCAAACATCAAGGAAGTGTTTTACAAAAATAACATTGAGATTGACAAAGAAAAAAGTACTGTCATTGTATATGTCATACGACAAGTCACGGTCACCAAAGTTGTCCGTTTCTTCACAGGGAAAAAAACCATATTGTTCTGGTGGGACTACGTGTCTGTAACAGGAAGAGTCTGTAATATAGTCGGAGTTATTTTTAGCCCGCGGAAATTAGCCCCCCACTCCAACCCGGTCTGCTCTCCCGCTGTAAAAGATTGTCTGAGACTTGAACCACGAAATTCCTTACAGATCTTGGTACTGTACCTGATTGGCCAAGTTGGAAACGGAAACAACTCGTTTCACGTAGGCCATGCAATGGAAATCTAAGATGGTGGAGTCAAAGAAAAATAGAAATCCAGTAATTCAAAACCAGCGCGTTCTGTGTCTAATTAGTGTACAAGATCATGGAAGTCGATACTTTTGTGATTCTAATACCAAGAGTGGAAGGGAAGTCAACTACTTGCTAGAAACTTTACCTTGGCTGTTCCAATCGCGTGGCCTGCGAGTTGTTTCCGTTTTCAACTTGGCCAAGTGACGTTATGGAATTTCCTGGCTTAAGTCTCAGACCCTCTCTTACAGAGGGAGAGCAGACCACGTTGGAGAGGGAGGTTGACCTTCTCAGGCTAAGTTATTTTAAGTATAACATCGTTAACTTTAGGCCGGGGCCGGTATCACGGGGATAATTAACCCCTGGATCGAGTGACCCCAGTCATCTAAAACTCAGTTATTAGCGACTCAAGGGCATCAATCCCCAATTTTTCTGGTGGCCTACTTCAGGAACGAATGACCCATGTAGCTGAGCATGTTAGACTTATGATTAGGGTTAGGATTAGGGTTAGGATTAGAATTAACGTGATGATTAAGGTTTACAATTACGTATGGGTAAATTTCAGTTTCCCATGTGGGTCATTGATCGCCGAGGAGGTCATTCATCACGTAAGATAAGTGACCTAGGGTCACTCATCCCTGGGGGTCACTCACCCCTGTGACACCGGCATGTAAGCTGTCGATTGTCCGTAAGGGCGATCGGAGTCACCTCACACGACGAGTAAAAGATCCCTAACCAGATAAACGAACAAGCTGAAAAAAACTTACAGCCAAAACGGTCTGGCCGTGAAAATGCACATTATGCATGTCTACTTCAGTTCCAAGACTCATAAGATACCAGTTGATTTTTTCTCCCTGTTCCATCTTTAAGTCCTCTAAGTTACCAAATATGAGGCCATTTATGGCGTTCATTTTGTTACTCTCTTCAAAATCTTCGTCTTGGTCTCCACAGTCTTTCAACGTGCATTTCTTAGTATTTTCCTCGAAATACCAACTTTGGCCCTCGTCAATAACACCGAAGAACATCGGAAATTCACGGTCGACGTTTTTCGTTCGCCCTTCATCTACTTCAAGTGTTCCCTGTAACGTGAGAAATGTTAGGCCTTGCTTTGGAGACATGCAGAGAAAACCGAGGATACATTTATGTGGAAACATATTTGGCATTAAGATTATCAATCTACCAGGCAAGTCCATTTCACTGATCACACGA
>JBAHVQ010000203.1:685973-699434 GCA_036872915.1 Nanipora kamurai
ATAACTAAAAATAAAAATTTGTAAAAATGGAAATATAAAAAGTCCAAGTGTTTGTGCGTGAGAGTGCACGTGCCTGTGCGTGCGTACCCGCAAAATTGCGTTTCTCGTGTCACGTCTCTCGTCTCGTTAAAACACGTGACCGTTCGTCACAAAGAAACAATGGTATACAACAACTGGTTGTCTACATCAATTAGCTGCCTATAGAGAAGAGAGTTTATATCGATAGTCGTAAAAATTACCGAATTCATAAGAATTGCTGGCGAACTGTTTGGCATTTCTTTCGATATACCAAGCGTTGTTCTCGTTCGAAACGGTAAACAACAAAACAAACTCTTTGTCAACATCTTTTTGTTTTCCAGTCTTCATATCCAGTGTTCCTTTTCGGCAAATTAGAAGCGGTCCGATCAAACCTATAACCAAAAATAATTAATCAATAATATTTTCATGCGTTTGTCGGAAATTTGACCTAGGTGTAATTTAACTTCCAAATCTTTAACCTCTTCAAGTCCTTCGTCACTAGGGGCTCTCCCCTTGCCGAGTAAAATCGTCTGTCCTTTGTCAGAGTAAAATACTAAAGTCTTACGGTTTGAAAACCAACCAAGCAGTCATGACGGAGTTAACCTCTCGGCTGTGGAGGACGAGCATATTCGTCTTTTATCATTTTGCTCTGGCTAACGCCAGGCAATTTTACTCATCAATTTCTGTACACATTACCCGAATAAACGTCTTTGACTGGATCAACAGCTGATGTATATACCCAGGTGAGACAATCAGGGTCTTCCGGCAACGGAGCGACGTGGTCTGGAACCGTCCAAGTGTACACAATTGTATTGTTGGGTTCCACGAGGTCGTCTTTCTTTTCTGAGCCAGATGTTCCATCAACATAAAGTGCTCCTTCGTTGGACTTATTGAAAAATACACCATGGGGTTGAATACTGTAGTTGAATGAAGCCTAAACAAGAAGGTGATTTCCAAATACATTTTCAGTCTGTATCCATAAGGCAGACTTTTCTGTAAGATTTTGGATTGTTGGCCATTCCAGAAAATATATCCCCTCCGTAAATCTGCTTGGATTGGTCAAAATTTGACAAAGCTGAAAATATAGCCGGTTTCATGAAATACAATTCCCACCGAAACTCCAGTGGCAGCCAGGTCTTAGTGAAAGCAATTATCAGGTGGTCATTACTACCCCGCTACTGGTCCCTCGCCTATCACCACAGACATGTAAACAGAAATAATAGCAGAAAATACCGAAAGATTGACCGCAAAATACTTGGAGAGATTTACCACACTAGTTTAGGAAAAGAAATTATTCAGCGTAACCAAGTGCATCATTTTACTCGCAGTTCAAAAGGACTTTCAAAAAGCGTGCCTTTTTTCATGGCTCGAAAGTCGTGTTTGATGTTATATATCAAACACCATGAAATTGGTTTAAAAATTCGGTTATCGCCTCGTTTTACAACTCACTTCTCGGTGTTTGGATATCAGATCAAACACTTCTTCTCGTGTTTGATATATTACAAGAAAAACGAATCTCGAAAAAAAGGTTTTCATCCTGCATTTACTCTGAATACAGTTTAAGATGTGTCAGTGCTGTCCAATTATCTTAAGTCCCACTTTTGACAGAGAAAAAAATTGCGAAAATCTGTTCGTAAAACTTGTGCGCAAAATGCTTCATTGACATCCCCCATTACAATTCGAAGTGGAGCGTTATCAACCTACCATAATGCATTGCGGTTTCTCTTAAAAGAGGAAAGGTTCATAAATTGTAGACATGACAGAAGAATACGTCACCGTAATTGACCACTCCAGAAACTTCTAGGAGTGACAGCACGAATGTTTTCTCGTAATCGTTTCTGGGATCATTTAGATGGACGCGGGATGGCAACACATTGCGAAAATACCCCTCAAGTTGCGAGAAAGATTTTCCTAGAAGATAATATGCCGTGAGCAAGTCTTCTACAGCAGAATCCAGAATAATGAACTGTTCCTCAGGTGATCAGTGACCTTCAGTGTTTCATATCGAATAAAGAATTTGTATTTCCTTCTCAGTTTTTCATCTATCGGTATCCTGTGATATTTTAGTAAGATCAATGCCATGTTTAAAAACTGTTCACTCAAACTACCCCAGACTGCATGTCGCGTCAAGCTGGACCCCAGTCTCCGCAAAGTTTTCGGAGTGGTCAATTATACCAGAACTGAAAGTACAACTGACTATACTCCTATCATTGTCAACATTTCTTCTGACGATTACCTTGTTTCTAAAAGTCACTTTAATAGTATCTCCTACTTCTGCTCTTATCACTGGTCCTAGAAACCCTAAATGATCAGCTTTTCGCTTTTCAACACTGAATGTGTCGTCTGTATACTCGTTGTACAAGGCCTTCCAGTATTTTCCACCAATGGAGTCATTCCCTTTGGCGAAGAATTCATGACCTTTGCTAAATACGAAAAAAACCAATAAATTTGTAATCCTTATATCATTAACAAACTCGTTGAACTGAGAAATCAATATCTTAAAAATAGCACGTAAACAAAGTAACTAACTATATCGTCCATAAAATGCTTTCAGCTTATTGTCAATTCTCTTAGATTTAGTTAAAACTTTTATCAAATTATCATTTGTCGGAAAAGGTTTTTTTCCCGCAGTAGGATTTTATGAATATAGAATGTGGTTTTTAAAAAAAAATTGTTTCATGAAAAGTTCTGAAAATTAGATATGTTGTTACACTTGCTCCGTTTGCTTTATTTGCCAAGTTTTACAGAAATTCGCCAAAGCAAACATCCAAAGATGTAACATTTGAACTGATGGGGACGGTGTCGTCCTGAAGGAATAATTAAGTATAACTATATAATGTGACAAGATCACATTATTCATAGAGATCATATGACATTATCTATGCATGCTTGTCGCGACATATTTAGTCACCAGTCCAAAAATTACCACAGGGGTGACCTTAAAGTTGTAAAAAGACAAGCACAAGTCCATACCTGTCTTTGCTTGTTAGATTTCCTCCGTTGAACCGATCCAGACCAGATGGAGCGTAATCCCACAATATTTCCTCGGCTGCGATGAAAAAGTTTCTTGTTTTCCCTTCCAACTGCTTCACGGTTGTCACACTTTTACCAGGGCACTTTCTAACACTGAAAAATGCCGACATTCCTGCAGAGTAGTGGTCGTTGACAAGGCAATTTAAAAGCCAATTACCAGGATTGCGAGCGGTCATGTGAGCTGTGGATGATCTTGCAGGGAACATCGAACCAACATCTTTAAGATGACCGTCAATTCTCACCGTGTGACCATGGAAGTAAGCTGCAATTTAGAGGTTTGAAAGAAACTTGACTATCAAATGGAAAACAACGATAAACTTAATTTAGCGCTTATTACCAGTACAATTTTAGCTCGACAACACGTGCAAAATCGTTATTATTTCGTTATAATATAATCGTTATATAATCGTCAAATTCCCATTGCCAAAGTGTCGTAAAAGTCTTGACATTGAAAAATTCTTATTTTGTTTACTTAAAACATCATAAGAATGAATAACGGGTAAGCAAAGGCATAAATCAACGTTTCCAGCTTTATTTTGTTTAATTTTCAAATTTTTATCATGACTTCCCGACTTCACATGATTACCTGATATCGATGTTTTGATGTATATGGACTGATAATGAAATATCGGCATAAGATACAGGGTTCACTAATTTAAAGACTAGTATTTCGCTCCTATTTCTACATGGCAGTAAATTACGAAATTCAAATTAATTATAAGCAATGAAAATGTCCTCAGCAGAAATGTAGTGTGGGTTGTTGAAGATTCGTGTATTTTCATGAACACGCGAGTATACGGACTAGAAGACTACAGGCTCACAACTGGGTGTTCTTATAGGTGTTGATTCAACTCCAATCACTGACCACATTCAGGGCAAAAGATTAAAGCGAAACTAACCAAACTTCTGACATAACATCAATCAATTGTCGACAATCGTGTACGTTTGTAATCCAAACAACATGCAGAAAATCGTAATTCATATTGTAGCTTACGAATAGCAGGAATCGATAATAACTGCTTAAACATCCGTTGTAATTGATTATACTTCAAGTTAATGTATTTACGTTAATATGAAACGATAAATTCATGGTTAATTATGAATTTATCGTTTCATATTACCTTACGTTAATATAATTTATGCAAAATTCATATCTCCCAGAACATGATTAGCGTCGCCCACGAACAGACGCTCTCACCCGTGAATTGAGCAGCGGTTGTGCACAGGCTAGTGGATCCCTGAAAACTGTCCTCAAAAGTCCGCCGTCTTGTTAAGTCCTCAGTCCTCGTCAAACAGTCACATGCAAGGTATGTTTCATGAGATGGAAAAGGGGCATGGGAACAAACTCGAGAGAAAAGCAAGTTTAGTGAGTTGACAACATTTTGAAAACACTTGTCGGTTCAAACAGTGTTACAAGTTTCCCATTGGAAGATAATTCTGAATGGTTTTTTTTTTTTTTTGCAGTATTACTTGTCCCACGACATACCAAGATGGTGCCGGCCAACTGAGGACATTTTTAGCAATACCTAAGTATCACAGATTTGCTATCCAGTTATATAGAGGTCAGTGGTTTCTTTAGGTGCTCACTGAATTCCACCCTGAGAGGCTACCCATTAACTTACCTGTATGAAGGTCCACTTCATTTCCCATTCCAAACAAATGCCAATCAACTTTGTCTCCCGCACACATATCCAACTGAGGTAAATTACCATAGAAATAACCATTGATCGCATGCATCTTGTTACTTTCAATAAAGTCCGGATCGGCTAGATCAGTAAACCCAGGGCAATATTGCGCAATATTTTTTTTAATCAGCCAGCTGTAATTTTCGTCCAAAACGGTGAACATCAGGACGAAGTCTTTATCGATGTCTTTATGTTTGTTGTTGACAAATGTCCCCTTTTTGCATATAATCATAGCTCCTAGAAAAGACAGCATAGAGAGACAGTGAAGAATAGAAAAAAGTGCTCTGCGGACATCCACAGCATCCAGTGTAAATTTAAGCCTGATTTCCATTTGGTCACAATGGTTGCAAGGTGTCGTAACAGTAGCAGAGATTGAGTCAGGATCTATCCCTGCGTCAGGTAAAGACAGCTTCGCGACCAGCAAAGACTGTTGGTTTGAATCGTCTACGTGTATTTATTTGCCATAGTCATATACGAGCTAGATAGCCCTGGGCAGATTAACCGGTGGGAAATACGTAGACAAGGTATTCATGTTGTTCGCTACCATATATCACTCTAAGTTCAGTCTCAGAGAAGTCACTCGTATCTGTTCGACACCTGGTCGTTTATTTCTTCTCAAACCTTTTGTTACGTTCTACTCGTCTACTCAAGTCAAGTTTGGTGCGTGTGCCTAACAAGGCGAGTACTACAGTATTTTGTGTAATTAACGTTATTTTTCACGAACGATTCTTAGTTAAGCTTGTAAGATTGTAATAGTTGAGTTAGTTCTATTTTGCACTATATTCTTATGTTAGTTAAGTTAGCTTTATTTCTTATTTCGGCATATATACTGCCTGTTAGATACATCCATTCTACCGTCTACAATTGAGTCATTGTTATTAAAACCGTTTTCACTGATCATCAGGGCCCGGTTGTTCAAAGGACGGTTACCGCTAATCTTGGGTTAAAATTTAATCGGCTCTTTTGTTGGACATGTTCTGTTTGATAATTTTCGTTAAAACGTTTTAGGGTAAAACCTTCCAATGTTTATATGATACATCAACATAAACCTTTTAGCATTCTTTCCTACATTAGCAGCACTTCATTCACAAAGTTTTCACTAATCCTGGGTTAAGCTAATCGCCCTTTGAACAACTGGGCCCAGTTGTGGAGTTTGATTATTGCGCTACGCATCAGGCTTGCCAAATTTGACCTGTTAGGATTGTGGTACGTGAATTCTATCCTCGTGGATTACAAAGACAAGTCGCCAGCCAAGTTTTCAAATGGAAACACAAAAAAGACACGTTGCGACTTGGTTGCGACACTTGCAACCGTGATAGTCAGCGACAGCTTGCGATTGTTGCGACGGCAAATGGAAACCTGGCATTGGGAACAGCCACTGCCAACTTTCTAACGGACACCACTAAAGTTAACGCTGGGAATAACACATGTCACACTATTACTGGATTGCAATCTAAATAAAGCAGTTGAATGATTAATACTAGAACTGAAAGCAGTAACTCTTTTGAAGCCATCGCTTCAGTGGCGTGACTGGGATGTGTGGGGAAACTTCGTTTTACCGACCAACGAATGTTTTCAATCGATGTCTGGTTCATTTTACCAATAGACAGAGTCTCAATTTACCAACCTACGTCGCTTTTATGGATGAAACATGTTTTAGCCCTGTCCCACGCAATCAACAATATATGTTACCCTCATTCAATCATGTGTTTAGGTAAATGCAAAACTGAAAAGACCAGTGACCGCTTGGAAATAGGTAAACATTTCAGAATTTTCCTTTAGCATTAACCTAACTTATCCCTTGACGTACACGTACCTACAAGTCCTGTGTTAATATCTTCGCGAGGACTAACGTGGGAATGATAGACCCACGTCAAGCAATCAGAATCACTCGCAGTTGGACCATGTTCTTTCTTTACTTGCCATACGTAACTGTACATTTCATTTGGCTGCACACCGTCATCTTCTTTGTTTGCTCCACTCGTGCCATCATTATATAATGCTCCTTCCGAGTTTTTCATGTAAAATACTCCATGTGGATGAACAGAGTACTTTCTACTGGCTAAATTTTTGAAGTTTATTCGTAATGTATCGCCAACTTCTGCTCGAATGACTGGTCCCAAGACGCCCAAGTATTTTGGATGTTCTTTTAACTTCAAACATGACGTGTTTGTGCACTCTCGGTACAGCGCTTTGTAGTAAACCTTTCCGATCCTGTTGGTCGGGTTTCTTTTAGTAAAAACCTCAGCGTCACTGGCCAAAAATAAGAAATAAATATAATCATCTTTAAATGAAATAATTCTGTTATATTATTTCCAGAGAATATAAACTAGTAACTGGGTTATATTTACAAGAAGCGGCGTTCGAGTTAAAACCTGTTATAAGAAAGGCTGATAATTCCGTCCCCGATTCTTACGATCTTGGGGCAGCCATGTTTACACCAGTAGTAAAAAATTCTTGTTCGTTGGCGACGGTCTAGGATTCATGGTACAATTGTAGAATACCCTTTCCACAGTGTAGCCGGCTGCGTAGCCATCCGACTTTAAGAAACGCTATCATATATGGTTGCTTCATTCCTTTTAAAACTTTAAAATGTCACGAATTTTTGAAATGATATGACTTAATATTACGATTGGCTCGTTTTTTAGTAAAACCTCAAAATGCTATGAACCTTAAAATTGCTATGAACCTTAAATTATGTTTTCGTCCTTTTCTCCCCCAAAATATATACAGACAAAACATTTTCAAGAAATAAAAACACGTGAATTCTTTCTTCACGTGCAGGGTCAAGCGGACATGAGAAATGCCAAAACAGAGGGCTTGGACCCTAGAGACAAACAGTTAACTCTAGATATGGAGAGAGAACTCCAGTCTGTCGGCTACAGAAAAAGTGAAGTCAAATATGGCCGACATGGAGGCCAATTTTGTACGTCAGTTCAGGCTTTTGCGCGGTCTTGCACGTCAGTTCCAGTCCTTCACACGACTTCTACTGTATGGTTCGGCTTCGAAACATTTACAACCACTGAAAATTAGTTCAACAGAAATGATACCAGAAGAATTTTTCATGACCGAATATTTATAAAGATTCAGAGATGCTCCATGGCCTACAAGTGTGCTAAGCTGTCTGAAAATGGTAAACAACCTGTACAAAGAGATCGTTTGCCTACAGTATCCTCAAGTGATTTTTCGAGACTCTTTTACGAGATTTGTTGTTAGTTTTGCCATTCATTTTCATTTTTTGAAAGATATTTCAAACTGAAATACTCCTTTCTGTGTGTTTAAAACTGACATGCGAAACCGCGTAGGGGACTGAAACTGACGTGCAAAAATCACCTCCATGTCCGTCATGTTTGGCTTCACCTGAAGGCGGGGTATTTCTCTCTCCATATATAGAGCTCACTGGAGACAAACAATTTCCCTCCCAGTTTATTCAAAATGGCGGTCCGCTGTTCGATTTGTGACCAGTTTTCGTTTCCCATGACTTCTCTTGGTTTATGATCTCCATGGAGTGATTTGCGAGTACATCCAATCAATTCAGCTGATGGTCGTTGCATGACATAATACTCCATATTTGATCGTTGATTGTTACCTGATCTGATGTCGAACACTTTATCGAAATCTCTCATTCTTTAAGAACGATTTTTAATTAAAAACAATTAACAATTAAAATCTAACTATTTCTTCCAGCGTTAGTTGAACAAACATGGTGTAAGACTAGCAAATTATTATTTAATTGAAGCAAATAGAAATGATTAATCAAATCACACATTGCCGTTAAAATAATATCGTTTAATTATCACTAAGCTACGAGCCTAGATCAATTTAAAACTGGCTTCGACTGATCATTGATATTACTACCAATGCTTAGGTCTAGGGTTGAAAAAAAAGTGGATTTTGAAGTCGTGTGGCATTGTTGGGAAACTCAACGGCATTTCTGCTTTAAAGGTTCGTGAAGTGGGTTAGCCAAAGTCATTTTGCTGATGAGATCCTGAAGATTCCCTTTGTAGCAGCGTTGGGGTATTCAGTCGAAATGGTTCGTTGTTAACTGTAATCGTTTGATGCAGACCGTTCAGTTCTTAGAGAGCGTGCTATTACAATTCTTTGTCAGTCGGTAGTCACTTCCGCATGCCAAACGATGCTGAAACACCAACATGGTGAAGTCCGACTCTCGGAAAGCACAATTGCACGATCGAATTAATCGAAAGTGGCAACACGTAGAAACCTATTAAGCGGTTTTCTTGTTTTGGTTTTGAAATTAAAAATGTGGGGAATTGGAAGAACATGTGGACCATGGTAATTTATTCGGGTTCCGCAACTGTTTTGTCTACAAGGCTACGGCCAACTCACAGTCCCAGTTAACCGCGCACAGATACTTAAAGATAAATATGAATTGCGTGAGCCAATTTTTGATAGAAATTAGTGATTAATTGCACATTAATAATCTATATATACCTATCTTCATCAAGCTGTCCTCCAGTCAAATTATTTATCCCGCTCGGCGCGTAATCCCACTGTTGTTCCACTGCTGCTAAATTATATACCCTCTCGATGCAATTGGCGATGCAGATAAGGGAGAATAAACCGACCACGCAAAACACGATGAAAGTATTGCGAGCCATGCAGACGACGAAGACCTTGCCTCCTCAGACTCCAGACTTTGCTGGTTTGGACTGTTTCGTCAGTCGTTTCCAAAATGTCTTGTCCTAATCACCAGATCAAATTACTCCCAAGAATTTATCCAACCCAATCTCCCCTCCCAAATTGACTGTACAGTATACGCTGTCAACTTGCAATCAAATTGACTGTAGTAGTCAATTTTAAGTGACACTTAAATTCAATGGAACGGAACTGAGGACGTATATCTTGTCTCTAAAGTTTCAAAAGGAAAAAATCTTGTCCTATTTAAACACAGAGAAAGCGCATAAAAGAGAGAACACAACTCTTTAAAATCATTCCAGTGTAACAGACCATAGCGAGCTCGTTAACAGTAAACATGACTCGAAATATGAAGTTAAAACCAAAACTTTAGATTCTTTGGTTATCGGCCAAAAGCCAATTTAGAGACAAAAGAACTTAGCAGAGAAGTGCTTACTAGTTGAAAAAAAGTAAATTCTACATATAAGTCATATATAGTTCAACTTCGTGGATTTAACATATTCTAGTTTACGGCTATGCATAGCAGAAAATGTGAATAAATTCGTTATCAAACACCAACCAATAAGGTCCTTGCTGTATTTTGAATATCAAATGACTGAGCTACTCAGCGTCCTAGCCATGTCCTTCAGTTATATGCTCACTCTGTGTTTAAACTCGTTTAAACCTGTTAAACTTGATTATAATAATCTTCTATGGTCGAGGAAAGGTTTTCCTGACTCAACTCAGCCCGGCTCGTATAAACAACCCCTTAATCTACCACTTAGGATTCTTTGTCTTTTAATTCTTGGGAAAGTTGAATATGTCAGCGAATATTAATCTTCTGTGAATGTCAAGTGAAAGAAGATCGTTCTTCAATGAAGTTAATTGCTTGTCAGAAGAACTTTGCCGACTTATGAAAGAAGATTGCTTTTTAAAGAAGTTTGTTGTTAGTTTGGCCAGGTTTATCAACTTATGGTAAAGTTTATCAGAATAGAGTCACCAGGCGGAAAACGTGGTCTCGTTATGAATATAAGTGTCCAGCATAAATCACGCCGTCCCTCCTTGTAATCCTATATCAATCACAAGACTAAGATAGACTTCAGTTTGTAATCCACTGTATTTATCGTTACTTCCATACTACTGTACAATGCAAGTACGTATATAGAAAAATGTTTGGCTGAGATTTACATACAACGAAACTAAAACAAGTAATCTTCCATAAATAAAATAAACAACTTCAAGGATTATTGAAAACAGCAATTTAGATTAGATGAAAAGAAGTTTCACGTTTCGTTTTTAACGTTTTTGCTTAATACTTTATCCAGCACGATCCAATTCAAACATTGCTTCAACGTTTTAGTTTCTACATAGCATCAAAATGAAACTTATGAGCTGCTTCTTGCTTCTCACGACGGTCCTCCCTCTGCAAGTAGAATGAAAAAAGAATAAAATTCTTGAACTAAGAAATTCAGATAGTTTAACAGGTAATGTAACGTGTCTTTTTATGCCTCGTTAAGGTACGTCATCGCATGGATAGTTGTACAACTTTAGAAGTTATGCAAGATGATTTGTAGTCGACGTTTTCGGAAATCCTAAGGTACTTTGATAATTTCTATTAAGTTAAAATTTAATCAATACAATAAATATTCGCGTCAATTTCCATTGACAACTACAGAAACCCCGAAAAGCTTGGCTCTGGTTAACCTGCGCGAAGTCTTTTGGCAAATCCTTGTTTACACGATCAGTATCTAATGAGCGTAAGGCAGGAGTATCCAACGATTTGCTTTGGCAATATTAAGACAGTCAGAAACAAAAACGTTTAATCATCAGTAGAGGCCGTGGAATGTATCAACTACAGAAAGAGTGAGATGAGTAAGTTTAATACATGATCAGAAATCCCAGTTCCAAAAATGATATCTAAACAAACGTTTACGTGGCCGAATGATCACTTTTGCCACCCAGAAATACAAACCCTTTTAAAATGTGGTTTTCTTCTATTCCAGCATTTATAACCGATTTCCGATGCCTTGTCACTAAGCGTACCATCATCTGGAATTCACAATTTCGTTTTCGATCATTTCTTGGCCAAGTTTAAAATTATGCTGATTAGGCAAAATGTAAACAGTAAGGATTCGCCTATAAGGACTTAGTAGCCGTCTGCACAGCTAAAAATTAGCGCGCGTCCTATTGGGTGAAGAAAAACGAAATTGGAAGACACAACTATGTTAAATCTAGGACTTACTTTTTCCTTCCAGTGCAGTATGGCAACAATAGCTCCAATGAATACACAAGTGGCGAGAAGAGCCCCACCGGTGAGTAAGACCAGCCTACTGGGGGTCACAAGTAATTTCGACTTCCACCTACAAAATGAGGAAACAAAACCAGACTTTCACCAAACTAATGAAAATGAGCGTTTCTCTTCATATATAGTATATTGCTTATGAAAAGGTATCCCACGTTTCCATGGCCTCGAGGAGATAACTGATGACTTCATAATAACACTTCTTTCGCCCACCAGTATATAACACAGACTTAATATTAGGGACCTTAAGATCTAGGACGTCAACTTCAACGACGACGTCGTTTAAAATTTCATCATTTAAAGAAACCACAGTTAATTGACCACCGCGATTGATATTTATGGCTCGTTTGATGACTTCTAAAGCGCTCCAGTTTCCCTAAAACGACTGTAGTCGCGGGTTAAATCCAATCTTAAGCAACAGTTTTAAGTCCCTTCGCGAGCTGACGTCGTCCTGGAGACGTGAAAACGGCCTGATTGGCGTTGTACGACGTTGAACGACGACGGTGTTGAGAATACTCTGGAGATTTAAAATTATTCATTCTATTTGTTTAGATGAAAAATTCTTAGGAGACGTCGTTGTCGTCGCAAGTTGACATCGTAGATCATAAGGTCCCATTGACATTTTACACCCAAATTAACAAAAGTAACACACTGGGTCCAGTTGTAACAAATAAAGCTTGAGGCGTGATTTTAAAAAAAAATACATTCCACATTTCAATCCAAATTAAAGTTGACCAAAGGAACTTACTCATCTGGTTCGTCAGGTGGATGAGGTATAATGATGACTTGAGAATTTGGGATGATGGAAGTCCACGTGTGTTGACGAACAGGCTAATTAAAAGAAATAAGTGCAAAATTGACAAGTGTTATTTTTATATCATAATCTATAACATAAGATAAAAATATAAACATATTGTAACTTTTCTATATTATACAATCATGACCTGGCGGAATCCTGGGCCTTGAAGCAATTTGATTGGCTGTGACCAGGGTCAACGGAATTCCCGCCGAAACTCGTTTGACTGCTAGCATTAGTTTTGACACCTGAGCCGAGTCACGACGAATCAGGAACACCCTTGCTATCTGCCGGTTAAAATATACTCGAAGAACTCGCCTCTCCAAAAACCTTACCGAGTTCTCGCTTCTTGGTAAACCTATGATCAGCTTTTCCACAAAATTTGGGGTTCTTCCAAGACCAAACACGGTGTATGGCGGTTGAAGAGCAAAATACGAAGATTGGGAAAGTTGAGTCGCTTAAAATGAAAAAGAATGGAATCACATAGTAAATCAAAACTAAAACTATTGAAACTAAGGTGGAGTTCACTATCGTACCAGCAGTAAAACCATTAGCAATAACAGGCATGTAAGCCACGAATAATGAACAATATTTTTTTTTTTGTTTTTGTTTTTTAATCTGCTGCCTTTCAGAAATCCCGGTTGTGCCCTAACGTGAATAAGTTAGCCATTTATATGAAAAATATAAGATGCGCCTTCCATAAGACACACGTCAGATGAGACAGGAGTTGCTGGAAAAAAATATACAAAATCTACGCTCACGTCCTACACCACCCACGTATTAGACAAGACGCGCGAGTCGTGTAAATTATGATGCGTATATCGTATACGACAAACCGTGCAATCGCACAAAGCAAGACACGTGAAAAAAGGCAACAGAAGTTACGAACATCATATTACCACTTGTTTCCTTCGTATCTCCTCCCGGCCCAGTGGTGACATACTTCACGTAAGGTCCTGCTTGATTAACACCATATGGCTGAAAGATACGTT
>JBAHVQ010000203.1:700731-712927 GCA_036872915.1 Nanipora kamurai
TAATGTCATCTTGAAAACTCAAGATATGAGTCAATACAAGATAAAACTATTGTTGAAACTGTGATATTTTGACTTTACTTGAGGATGACTTTGAAATAAAGTCGAAATATCACAGTTTCAACAATTGTATTGACTCATATCTTGAGTTTTCAAGATGACATTATTCTTCGGAATATGTTTTATTTTAAATCCACATTAAGAGTTCCTAACTCTGGGGGTTGATGTCAAACGTCCGTGATAAAAAAGTTTTAATGGATTTTATCAAATGCATGAATAATTCATGAGGAAATTCAATGTTTAATGAAATTAAATGAAGTTTAATCAATAGCTGTAAAGTGGATACAGTAGCGTCCTTATTTACAAAAACTTTTTCCTCAATTTACTCAGCTGAAATCACTCCAACTTTAAAAATAGTTTGAAAACATGGCTATTTAGATGGGTACGTTTGATAAGTAAGATAAAACATTCGCATCCGATCTGTATTTGATTTACTACGGCTCGCTTGCAGCTCGCCTTGTAAGTCAGATACAGCTCAGCTGCTCATCCTTTATCTTTTACTTGATTTAAACATTATAAGGAAAAACTCCATCCTCATACCCAGAGACTTTTCTTCTCTGCTAAGTCCCGCGATGCAAGGTCACACTTTCGCTATTACAAAAGAACAGAACCAAACTTACGTGATCAATATGGAACTTGCGACCACGGAAACAGTCCGTGTGAGATTTACAGTGTACATTCTTCAGTAAAACAACTCTTTGCGTATGGGTTCTGCAAAAGCAAACCGTACCGAATAATATCAGTATCATAATCGTGAACATCATTGTAAAACTAAATGCTGAACACAAGTTTGGTTCAAGATGAACCTGTAACTTAGTTTAACATCAGAGTCTTGGTAGCTCAATGGTTAGAGCGTCTCACCGGTCATCAGAAGGTTGCGGGTTTGATTCCCGTCTAGGGCTCAGAAATCGTTTTTCTGAGATAATGAGCTTGACGTACGTTCGCTAGTCGTCTGATATATACCGTTACCAACCTTTCACACGAGCCAAATTTATTCAGCATTTAGTATAATAATGATAAGATCACCATTCTCACTGCTTCCATAGTCGTCAAATCATCACTGTTATTGTATTCATCCCGTAGTTTTTAACAGATTTCTTAGAACTGAAAATTAAAAGTTAGACACGATAGCTCAGCAGGTAGAACGGCGGACCGGTACCCAGAAGGCGCGATTTCTCAGATCCGTTCCACGTCAAGTTTTTCAGTGGACTTCAGCAGTGTAGGATGATTTTGAAATTATTGTTTCATATCACCACAAAGGAACGTACTGTTTTTCTTGTACTTCTATAACAGCAGCTGCATCAGGATATCCGTCTAAGTTGTAATCCCCTAAAAAAATACAAATGTTTTCATCCGGCAGCTTTGAGTTAACAAAATACGTTTACACAAGCACATTCAAAAGAACAAATAGGTTTTAACGCAGACAAAAATAAAGAAATTATTTTTTTCATAAGTTGTACAGCATCAAGTATATTTTCATTTGTTTGGTATATTTTAATTGAACTGTGTACCTATACGCAGTGTCATCAAAGGAATATCTTTTTTATCTTTCATTATGAAATTCCACTTAAAGTCTTCACTGTTTTCAATTTTGAGGATTGGAGACCACTGAAATAAATAAAAATACGAAATCACATCACCATAAAATCATATAATATGTCAAACAACATAGTTTCCACCTTTGTTCCATCTCTCAAACCATCTCCTCACTGCCACCATTAATGGTGTCTTGCCCTCAACTTCCATACTTAATTCTTTTTCCGGGCTTTACCTCCAGTTCTATTTCCACCTCAACCTCCATCTCAAAGTTAATTTCCATCTGCTAATCCACTTTCATTGTTACTATCTTTACAGTATTTCCACCTGTTTCTGCAACTCTGCTCATCTTCATCTCTAAATCCATCTTAACTTTCTCATACCACTTGTATCTCAACTAGGTCCCAGGCCCATAGCAAGGGAGTGCGATGGATGTGTACACACCCTACACGGCCTGTAAAGGTCCACCTCATATGACTTCAGATAACTATAAATAGTTCCAACTTGATGATATTGATAACTTGAAAATATATAGAGTTCTTCTCTATCTTTCTTGCTACATACATTCAAATGACTCAATCATTTGTTTTTCAGTCTCCTTCCTTCATTTCTGAAGCAGATTGTGGAAAAGAAACGTTTTAAAAACTTGGGCTAGCTAGTCATGACATGCATGAGGAAACCAAAACATTCTTGTGTTCACACTAATTTTAAACTCCCTGATTTTCTTTCCAACCACCTCTAAAATGTAGGAAATGCTCTCTCAGACACCCTGAATTTCAAATTTTCTTGGAGGAGCATGCCACCAGACTCCCTAGATGCTTGTGCCTTTGGCACTTCCTCACACCCCCCACATAAAATCCTGTGTATGGGCTTGCTACCATCTTATCTTATCTCCAGTTTTCGTTTGCATTTCAGGATTCTCCATCTTTAGTGCATTTCTACATCATTCCCAAATTCACTTTCACCATTACTCCCATACCTGGCTTATTCTCTATCTCAATCCTTATGATCATGTTCATTTTTCAATTCTCATCTTAATCTTGATTTCCATCTGTCTAGCTTTTTATAATGGTCCAATTCTATCTCTTTTTCTACCTCTAATTCAATCTGTAATGTGACCTCTAACTCTATTTTTACTAGATCCAAAAATTCTTAAAAGAAAAACAAAAAGAAATTTAAATTATATGGTACCTACGCTATAAACTACTCTAAACAAAATTTGTGCAGCATAATCAAACTTGGGGTGGGATGAAGATCAGAAATTCCATAGGTATTCTCGGCTAATGGTTGAGGGTATGTTCACCCTTTTTAGTATCCTTTTGTATTTAATTGGCTGAAGTCAAGAATGATTATTGAGTCATCCTTTCATTGTTCTGGGTTTAAATTTTTAAAGTTACAAATTTGATGCTGAATTTGCTGCTACTTCACTGTCAAAAGGTGTAATCTATCCCTCTTGTAATGTGCAGTGATCAAACATGGGTAAAAAATATTTTAAGCAGGCATGATGCAAACCTTTGAACTGCTAAAAGTCAAAAGTCAGAAAAAGTTACAAGTATTCAACCATATGTACAGTACAGGATACCTTTTTCTCAGCTTCTGTATATACATGGATTTCACAGTTTGTACCATCTTTATTACAAACAGGAAGCAGGTGATCAGCCAATCCATCACTATCTGATTGAAAGTAAAATGTTTGTATTATTGCTTAACTTTGTATAGCCTTGAAGAGTAAAATTGTCTGGAGTTTGCCTGAGTAAAATACAGTATTTAAGTGCTCAATATGCTATAAAAGGTTACTGTTTGAAAACCTCTAAATTCAGCCTTTTTATTAGGAAAAAAAATTTAAAATCTGTTCTGGTATTAAGGAAAGATTACTGAGACCACAACTGACTATAAGAGAGATCATAGTTACAGTAAGAGTCCACAACAGACAACACAAATTTGCTTCATTCTTTAAAACCTTGAAAAAGTTACAACAGGTTTGAAGTTTTGAAGAACAAACCAAAGTTTGGAAGAAAAACAGATAAATGAACACATTTTAAGAAGGGAGAATATGAGTTTTTGAAAAGACAGGAAATAATAATTATAATCTTACCAAGATCAGCAAAAGTTGATTGTCCTACTTTACTGAAATTGGAATCAGGCTTGTATTTCTCAGAGGAAACTCCAGTTGGATCAAATTTTCCATCCTGTAAGTCAGACAAGCTATTTCCTCATTTCAACAGTATTTCAGGATGAAAAAAAAATCTTATTTGAAACACATTTAAAAACATTTTGTTTCTTGTTAAAATTATAAGATAAATTTTTCTTAAATTACCTTGTTCATCCATACTTCAAATGTGATATCTCCTGCTTGTGCAGTAGGAATGAATATATCTACAAAATAATCTTCCAATCAATATTAAAAATTCAAGATAGACCAACATAGACAAAATACAGGTACTCTGATATCCCCAAGACTACAGTAAGTTACTTGAACAATAAATAGACTTATCCATAATATCCTCTCTCAGTGAAGGATGGCTGGCTTTTCACAACAAAATTTAAGAATTCCATAGCTAATGTCTTTCAAAATTCCTGAGATGTACCTAACCAACATTCCACAGGTTTCCACTATATTGCTTTTTGGTCCTGTAGTACTGAGACTTACCATCAAGATAAATATGACCTTAAAAGTTAATAAGGCTCAATTTTCCTTATTTTATGTATTGAAACTGTTGATAAGTATTTATTAAATTTCATATTATTTAAACATTTATAATTTTGGTGGGAGATATTATCATGATATCTGTGATCTTCAACCTTCCAAGTTAAACCAATTGTTCTCTGCTACTTTCAACCTTTTTGTAAGAGTGTTATGATGAAATTTTAACTACATGTCCAATGCTTGAGAATATGAAAATGGTTGAAATTCTATTTACTGTTCTTTGTTTATGTTAGTTGATTTAAAAAGAAATGGGTGATTGTTAAACTTAAAAAATACTAATGTGTCAGTTGAAATTTTGAAAATGGCTCAAAATATCCTAAAAAGTTGGAATTCCTTTGATTACTTCTTAAATGTCCAAACATTCTCTTGTCTAAGAAATGTATGAACTGCAACTGTTTGAAACAGTACCTGGTGTGTAGTCGCCATTTAGGTCCAAAAAGCCACAAGAATGAGGTTTGCTAAAAGGTTGCTGTTCATTGGTTGAAATCAAATTGGGTTGAAATGTACTAAAATATTGTCAAAATGTTACAAAGTTAACAATCATGAAAATAAACAACCATACATATTTTATCATACAGGTGTATTTCAGGGAGTGGAAAAAAATTGGATGATCACAGTCATACTGGAAGAAAGCTTGCTTTGATGTAGTTACTGAAAGTTGCTCTTCAATGGCAACAGTATTTAAATTTTTTATAATTAATTGTGCTATAGTGAAGTTGACAAGAAGTCTAATTACTACCTTTTCTTGGCAGGCATTTATATCAAAGTCTAAAGAGTTAGTTTCTACATACTTGCTTGTATGATTGTATTTCCACCAACACCTTTTATGAGACTTAAATTGCTCACCAAGCAAATCAGGTTGAAGATCACCATCAAAACTAAAGCAACATTTAAAATTTTGCAATTTCAGACCGAGTAAATTTTTGGAGAATACTAAAAATTGCTTTTTACTGGCTCAATGCTGGCCTTAATAAAATACAAAACTTATTTTTTACTTGAAAAGGTAACAGAAACATAATTGAGAGCTACGGAAACCACAGATGAACTGGGTTCCAGGTGACAAGCACAAGCTACGATTGGAATTTTATTGGATTATTCATAAACATTCATCCGATGACAGGTCCCGTAGGTTACCCAGAATCCAGTCTGTCATAGCTAGATTTCTGGAATGGTCAACTGGGTTAATCCAGTTTGTATTCTCCTGACAATTATTATTTCATTTGAGGCACTTTAACCGTTTAACAGGCAGGGCTCATCGCTTTGACTAGTAAAATTGCCTGGCATTACCTGGCCAGATTAAGATACTAAAGTGCATCCTTGCCTCTCAATGGGTTAAACCAGTGAATATCCCAAAAATGGCCCCAACAATTACTTTACTTTGGTTAATGCCAAACTATTGACTGTAACACTGGCTAATGGCAGACTATTCTATTTGTCAAAAGGTAAAGAGACTTTAAGGTCAACAATGAGTCAACAGACCAATCTGGCTATAAAAGTATGAAGCTATAAAAGTATCTGGCTATAAAAGTTTGAACAACTTTCAGGAAACCAAAAGAGCTGGGAAACTGCCTGAACTTAATTAATTTTTTAAAAGTAGAAAAACTCACTTGAACTGTCAGTTTTTCTGCTTCCAAGTTCTGGTAGTCTGTCAACCAATTTGGTTTTCTATCTGGCTATATCTCATGTTCATCGATTGTTTACCAAACCACCTCCATTTGGAGGCATTTGCCAGTTTCATGTTTTAGTCAAGCTAGGGCTAGAGGATTTTACTCCTCAAGTGGAGACATTTGGCAAATAATGGTTGAACATTAATTTTAGAATTTCTAAACATTTCAGAAGTCTTAAGCAAAGATAAAAGTTTGAAGTTCATACTCTACAATTGCAGGTTGATCCGTTAAAGTTTCTTTTAAAGTTATTTCTGGATCCTCTGTCAGAAAAAAAAAATAATTGTGTAATTGCTGTATTTAACCTAATTCAAGCAACATACAGTGTGTCCCTTTAAACTGCTGGCAGTTGTCCCCATCTTTTTGGATGCTTATTTCTAATGCAAACATACCATAAGTTAGAATACCAGTAGTATATATTTAACTTCTCCCACCCTTCCCCAGATATTTTCTATATTTGTGGTTACTGGTAGCTGGAGCAAAAAATAATATTGATCCATATCTGTGCTTTAGATGTTTTTGCTATTTAATACTGTACACCCACAATATCAACAAGCCATTAATTTGGTTCATACCAAATTCACTTTTCTTTCCAAGAAATACTTTAACAGATGTTTCATCTTCTTTTTGTTTTTGGTGATAAGCTACCAAGACATCAAGATGACCATCTCCATTAAAATCTCCTGGGATAATGTTTGTAATTCTAAAACTTTTTCCAAAAATACCACAATCTTAGATTCACTAACTTTTCTCAAGAACAATTTCAATCAATAAATCATTATATATTTAAAGAATAATACTCCACAGATCGCTCCTACGGTAATGGATTCGATCTTAAATGGAAACTTTCAAGTCATACTTTTGCAGGACATAAGCACCAAAAAAATATTTGCAACCAAGATAATGAATCTAAACATTGAACTAGATGGTTAAACATAAAAGGTCTGATACATCTTCCTTCATACATGTAAGTCCATCAAATACAAAATTAATAAAAAACAACTTACACCATCTCACAGAGTGCTATATGCTAAAAGGATATGGAACTTCAGTTCTGAAATGCCATGTAACAACATTTAAATTTTTGCTAAGTGTTTAAAGTTTGCAGACTTGTTGCTGGGTTTCCTGCATTGTATCTTTGTATATACACTGTACGTTGACTTTGTATTATATTTGGTATTTCAAAATTCATAAGAAATAATAAAAATTATATAAGATTACAGCTCAGGATCTTAACAACTCATACCCTACGTCAAAAAAAGTTGTACTTACTCAATTTCAATTGTGGCTTTTTCACTTTTTTTAAATTGTTCTTCACTTGTATCCCAAAGATAAACTTCTACCTTGCTTTTATCTAACAAAATTTTGTTAAGGGAAATAGGAATTTGTGTCATAATGGTAACATATTGTCGTATGATGATCAATATCCTACCCTAGCCTACCGTACAGTACCAAATCTTACTTATTATCCCATCCCATACCATCAGTACACCTTGCCATGCAAGTACTGATACTATACAACAATACACTAGACCAGCACAAATATCTTGTCGAGTACAAACATCCTATAATATCTGTACCCTTGAAAAATCTGTTAGAAACCAGTTTATTCTGTTTTATGCACTGACCACCCTTCTCTACTGCTTGATCTGTACAAAAACCTCAGGCAAATATTTTCTTGCACAGACCTCACATTTGGTTAATAAGTCATTAATACAATACGATAAAATATGAATTATACTATACTACTCATATATTACATTATATTATTCTATATCATATTATACTTTCTTATACAATACAATACCATATGATGTGACACTATATTACTGTATACTATATTACACATTAACCTACTATATGATACTATTCTATAATATACCTTATTATCCTATATGATACTATCCCATATCATATCAAACGTACTATATTATATTATCCTAACCTATCCTATTTTATCCTATCCTGTATTACATTATACTGCACCTTGCTATGCTATACTATGCTGTACTGTATAGTACCACACTATATCATAACAATTTCACACTATTCTATCCATTGTATTGTATCATAACACACTTCACTGCATTTTGATGCTATAATATACTGTACAACCTTACCATATATTATCCTACAGTACTTCAAAGCAGTCACATGCTGGTTAATACTGTACTGTACTGCAGAATAGAAAACAACCCAAGCCACTGATGCAGTACCTTTCGAATTTACAATAACAAAAATATCAGCCTTTTTGTCCGCATTGAAGTCACCAAATGCTGCAATCACACCATCAATATTCCCAGCAAAACCAATGGAACTCGTCACATCAGTGAAAGATGAAATAGCGTTCTGAATTAAGCTAAAACATATCAGAAATGTACTAAGAAACGACAGTTTGCCATCCATCAATGTTACTAAACCCGGCTCATAAAACCCGCCTAACGAATAATAACCGCCGAATAATAATTTCCAGGAATTTGGAAGGACCTAACTAGCAGCTAAATCTGCCATCTTGTAACATACGCCCGCGTGCGTTTGATGTCAGCGAAAGGTCGTAAAGGTTAAACATGCACTTGTTTAGCGCTCACAAAAACACATGTAGTTGTTAACAGCTATGGAATTATTTTAATAACAAAAATATTTTTCGGTAGAAAAGAACCAGCTATGTACGACCTTTATGCTATCTTCAAACAGACACATCCTCCTTCTGGAGTCGAGCATTGTGTGGTCTGCAAGTTTTTTTCTTCAAGTGAGAACAATCTTGTTATTGCTGGGACCTCCTTGATTAGAGTTTACAGATTGGTTGAAGAAGAGGTAAAGTAAAGAGATGACATATACCGTACTTTCTTTACAAACGCCCTCGTGTCAAGCAGCTGCATATCCAAATTCCAAGAGGACATCCACCAACGCTAAAGACCTTTTGAACACATATAAAAGTAGAGTGCTGCATCAGCAGTATTGAACTGCTTGTAGATTACCAAAAGAGTTGGGAAACTGCCAGAACTTAAGTGTGAAGTTCAGAACCGACCGAAAACTTAAAGAAATGAAGGAAAAAGCAAACTCCAAATAATAGTGTCATCTTGAAAACTCAAGATATGAGCTAAAATCAAGAGAATTACAATGAAATTGTGATATTTCGTCTTTATTTCAAAGACATCATTAGACAATTTCATTGTAATTCTCTTGATTTTAGCTCATATCTTGAGTTTTCAAGATGACACCATTGTTCAGAGTTTGCTTTTTTCTTTATTTCTTTAAGTGGGAAGAAACTGACGTTTCGAGCAAAGGCCCTGAGTCGGAGTGAAACAATTAAAAGTTGTCAAGTTCCTTACTATGTGGAGCATACATGTAACTGCTTTGAGTTTCAAATGGTTGCTGGGCTTGAGATGTTGGAATTGGCTGCTGGTGTGTGATAGTCTATTGGTGTCATGAAATGGAAATAATACAGTGGTGTAACTAGAGGGGGAGTTGGGGGAGGTTGTGAACCCTGTCCTTTTTGTGGGAGACCTTATGTGTGCCCAGCTAGTGATAGTATTTTGTACCCATTTTCCAAAAATATGTGGATCTGCTGCCTTTGAAATAGTGAAAATTTTCTTGACGTTCCTTTTTTATGCCCTGTAATCCCTGCCTTCATCTGGTAACCTGTGTATTGAACATTTCAATTTACAAACCAAAGGTCAGACATCAGACCATTATCTAGGAAAAAAACTTAACAATAGTGGTGCAGTCCCAAAGTCAATATATTTTCTTTGCATGATTATTGCAGTATGAAACTGTGCAAGTAGATATAGGATGTGAAAAACAAGCAATGCACATCACAAAACATGCTTTTTTGGTTGCTTGTGATGCAATGAGGTCTCATAATTTGGTTGGCAAAAACTGACTTGAAAGACATCAATGTGACAATTGGTGTGCAGTTAGACCACTAGTGGTTGACATCTACTGGTTGCAATTTGTGACCAATAAAAGAATACATCACTAGTTCTTTTGATGGCCTGGAAAAGTCACTTGACTCTGCAGTTACTAGTATTGCTAGTCAATGCGTCTGACGGGCCTTGAAATCAAAGTTTATATAGGGTTTGTATTTTGAAGGCATTTTGCAGTGGAGAGGTGCTCCGTGTATTTTATTGTAACTCTGTATTCATTCAAAATAAGCTCAAAACCAAAAAAAGGATGTCAGTAAGAAAGATAATTTGGAAATACATACAAATAATAAATTTGTTAAATTAGTACTTTTAACAGCTGCTCACATAAAATCTTGTATTGTTCCAGAGCATAGGTGATGACATTCTCCAACAAGGATTTCAGGAGAAAGGTACAGTAAACATAAAGTCATATATGCTTTTATGAATGGTAGGTTTTTAGCTTATATTATACTGTATTTTTTTTTTATTTTGCTTTGTTTTGTATTGCAACCCCCCAAACTTCTTTGCAGTTAGGAGTATACGGTTATTTCCTTGTCAATAAAATTTAATTTTGTTTTGAAATTTTATTTTTTGAGTATAAAATAAGACATTTTGAAAGTCAACAAGAACAGTTTAATTACCGGTTTACTGACTGGAACAATGACCAATCACCATTAAATTTGAAAGTTGACAGGATAAATCCTTACTAATGAAAACATCTGTAACTTTGATTATGGAAATGGTTAATTCACAAGTAAAAGGCATTTGCTGTTGTAGCAAAAGTAAAATTCCAACACTGTATGAAAACAGAATGATACAGTACTGGTACTTCTTTTATAAAAAGCAAATTTAATGATTAAACACTGCTGAAAATTAGAAAAGAATAACACAGATATTTCAAGCTATGGCCCTTTATCACAACAAAGAAAAGCTGTTAATTGAAGCATCAGTGTTCTTTATTCAAAGTTTTGGTAGTCTACTTTTCCCAATATTGGTACCCAGTTTTCCATTAAATCTGAGGGGCTACATACCCAGGGCTCTGTGGCATTCTTATTAGAATTCACCATTATTGAAATAAAAAACTCACTTACAAAATGAATAAAAATTATTTAAGTGAAGTAAATATCAAGAATTGCCAGATACAATTGTTATACAACAACATCAAGTCTTTTCAAGTACTAATTTCAATAACTTGTGTTTGTCTTTAAGATATAACTAGAAAAAGGAAGCTTGAGTTAGTTGGTCAGTATTCTCTCTTTGGTTCTGTGAAATCTTTGAAATCAGTGAGACTTGCTGGAAATGTTCGAGATTCATTATTGTTGAGCTTTGATGATGCTAAGGTATGGTTTGGGAGATGTTAATGAAAATAACATTATGGTAGACCATGCACTTTGTTAACTTAAGGAGGGAAATGTTCATTGACTAAGAATGGAGAGTACTAGACTTGCTACAAGTCCTTCCCAGCTTTTTTTTTAGAGTTTGCTTCTCCACTGGGAAGGACTTGTCCCACTTGCAACACGCCAGGTTTACCGGTGGATTTTTGGAGTGGGGTGTAATTGGAGGGGGTTTCATCAATCTCGCAACTAACAAGCACATAATCAAACGACCTTGTGATGATATGACATATGCTAATCATGTTTGCTATTTAGAATAGCTAATCAGATTTAAATTTCTGCAAGTGAAACCAGTTGACTGCTCAAGACTTCTTAGCTTGCAGCTTGTCTTGTGACAGCTCCTTTTGTTTCCCAACAGTGGCTACACAAAAGTGGTCAACATGTGGCTAGTCTAGGAGAATACATGTATTTAAACAAAACATGGTAAAGCAAATGTTGGTGGCAACTTAATAAGTGTGGGAATAACTCGTATATACAAAACCTTTTATGGTAGGGCAAGTTTAACAGCAAAATATTCACAGTAGGACACGTGAAGTAGTTTTCTAAGATGGACTTTTTTGCTGTTCTTTATTACTGTATTTTGCTTGTAACTTAATTACTGTATAATGCCATGATTCTAATTCCATTTGGTAGCTTTCCATTGTTGAGTATGACCCAAACACTCATGACTTGAAGACAATTTCACTTCATTACTTTGAAGAAGATGAGCTTAAGGTACTGTACCTGTATCAGTGTATATCTTGCAATGTCCAGTTACTTGTTTACCAAAATGTTTCCTGTTTACCACAATGTTTCCTGTTTACCACAATGTTTCCTGTTTACCAAAATGTTTCTTGTTCACCAAAATGTTTCCTGTTTACCAAAATGTTTCCTGTTTACCAAAATGTTCCCTGTTTACCAAAATGTTTCCGGTTTACCACAATGTTTCCTGTT
>JBAHVQ010000203.1:713027-734813 GCA_036872915.1 Nanipora kamurai
AATGTTTCCTGTTTACCACAATGTTTCCTGTTTACCAAAATGTTTCCTGTTCACCAAAATGTTTCCTGTTTACCACAATGTTTCCTGTTTACCACAATGTTTCCTGTTTACCAAAATGTTTCCTGTTCACCAAAATGTTTCCTGTTTACCAAATGTTTCCTGTTCACCAAAATGTTTCCTGATTGAATTTTCCTGACCATGCCAAACTAGAAGGACTGGTTGTGTACTGGAATTATATCTGTAGTGCATAATGAGAGTGTCAAGAATTATAAGTGGTAAAAATTCTATTTTTTAGACTAGATCACTGTGTTTAAGTACTGATCTGATTGTGTTGGCTTGATTTTTCACTCTGTTAAACTAAAAGAAAATAATGCAACTTCATACTGTATAAGTTGTAAGTTATAGGAATGTAAATTTACTTTTACTGTCTAATGTAAGACATGTAATTGCACAGTGTTTCTGTGAATCAAGCTGATTATTTTGATTAAAGTAAATGGTTTGAACCTGGGAGAATTGTGACATGTTTGTGAAAGTTGAGTCAAAAAAAGTACTCTAAAGATGACCACCGCTAAGGCTGTTGGAACGTCAGTCACTTCCACCAACAGTCTTTGTCAATTAGACTACACTAACCTGGACAATCAAGTTCCACAAACATGTCATGAATATTTTGGTTGTTGATTTTCTTCCAGGGGGGCATGAGGCTTCACTTTAATAATCCAACCATTAGAGCTGATCCAGATCATCGTTGTTCTGCCATGTGGATCTACAGCCATTGGCTTGTCATTTTGCCATTCAGACAAGAAGGTGCTTTGGATGATCATGAGCCTGCAATGACTGTTGGGTAAGAACACAAAGGTTCATTGGTTGCATTTATTAATGAATGAATATTATTTTGATAATTGAAATCTGTCACCCAAGATTTTCAAACCAAGTACAGTCACTTGTTACATGTTCATTGTCAAACATTGTAATACTTCAGATGACATGTGAACATTCATCAAGTTTGTGTCCTCAAAAAAACAACTTCTTTGAGATGCTCTAATGATTGAGCCATTGTGACACCTGTAGAGGGGTTTGGTACTTAAGACCAAGGGTTCAAATATTTCAGTAATTGATGAACCATGTGGGAACCTTACTAGGTGAAGAACAAACAAGACAACCCAGCAGAATATACAGAATAAAGCATTGTAAATAGATTTATCAAATGTAACATTTTGTTGCATCGCACAACATCATCAGAGAATGAATGGTAGGAATGTTGCCCAAGTGATGTAATGTATTTATAATAAATTACACTGGTAATATTTACATAATTGGCATGGGGGAGGAAGTTGGGAGGAAAGACAAAGGAGTGAGTAGAAACAGAATGTCTCAAAGGTGGAAGGAAAAAAAAGAACAACCTCTTAAAATAGGGCAAGTGGAATGAAAGCCTAAATTGGCATTGATAAATGGATTGAACTTATGAATTAAAAGGCTTTTTCTTATTAGAGGTCATTGAAAAGTCTTGAATTTTCATTACCCAGTTTCTGTGTGAACCCTGTCTTATCCAAGAACATTCCTTCCTGCTGTAATTGCTGTAAAACAGCTTTTTAACATTAAACTTAGTATCTTAATGCCTCAACTTGGCACTAAAAGAGATGAAGTTCACATTGACGTTGATAAATTCAGCCGGTTAATTTCTTCTCTTCTTTGAACTATTTACCAGTCCTGTAAATTCAGCATTATGTGTAGGCATCACAGGAATCCTTGAAAGGAAGATACTGAAACTGATTTACTGCTGTCGTCTCCTTTCAAAGCTTTCTCCAATACAGTTAAAACAACCAAGTTAGAACGGTAGAAGTGAAGTTTTAGTTAATACCGACGGAATTTAATAATCTTTTTCACAAATTTCCTTACAGAAGTAAGCCCCAAGTGTTGCCGAGCTATACATTCAGCATGCGTGAGATAGATGCAAGGCTAAGTAACATTATTGATATTCAGTTTCTTCATGGCTATTATGAACCAACATTACTGATCTTGTACGAGCCACTCAAGACGTGGCCTGGGTAAGAAAATACTTGTCGTACATTAGTATTTTTCTCCATGTAGATGTCTGTCTCATTCATCCATCAATCGGTCGGTGTGTAGGTTGCTCTGTACAGTAGGTCAATTTGTCGATAGGTCGGTCGGATGGTCGACCAGTTGACTCTGCTGGTTGGTCGGTGGGTTGGTCTGTCGATAAGTCGGAATGTCGGTCAGTCAATCATTTGGCTGGTCGGTCGGAGTCTGTTGGTTGGTCGATCGGTCAGTCTTGTGCTCGTTTGGTTGATCAGTTGCATGGCCGGTCGGTCAATTGGTCGGGAGAAACTCTGTCGCACCATCTATTGTCCAATCAATCCGTTCTCCGGCCGGTTGGTCATCCCGTTGGCTCGTCGTTTGGTTCTTCGGCAGGTCGGTCTGTCAATTGGTTTTGCGGTCCACCGTTCTGTTGGCCAGTTGGTCAGTCAGTCTACTTGCCTGTATAGTTGTCTGTCGGTCTGCCTGCCATTGCTATTAGTTTCTTACCTCATCTTCCTCTGTGTCTGTATTTAGTTGGTTTAGTACACTAAATACAAGGCAATTAATTCAATGTTTTCTAGACGTCTAGCTGTACGCCAAGACACGTGTGCTTTGGTTGCTATTTCATTGAACTTGACTGAGAAAGTTCATCCGGTGATTTGGTCAGTTGAACAGCTTCCCTTCGATTGTTCTCAAGTTTTACCAATCCCTAAACCAATAGGTAAGTAAATCCAGTCATCGTTCTGTCAGTCAAATATGTAAGAAAGACGCAATGTATTTTTGGAATGGATTCTTGTTATTGTAGGCTGATATTTAGAGCAAGCTCTGTTCGTAAGTATTTGCTTATGTTTCGTGCTTACCGTCGTAGCTGTATCTTTTTCTGACCTGAGATGGCCATCGAACGATCGTCTTTCTTTAGGTGGTGTCCTATTGTTTGCCACAAACTCCTTGCTCTATCTAAATCAAAGCGTCCCAGCGTATGGAGTTTCGCTTAACTCAATTGCCGAAGGGACTACATCGTTTCCTTTACGTAAGTCTAAATCCCTAGTCACTAAATCAATATGCACGAAGACGAAGTTCTTAGCCCAGTTTTTGTACGAGAGAGTACATGTGTCTGCTCTGTCCAGTTAGGCCCAACAAGCTGAGATTGTCATAGGGTCTGAGAGCATGAGTGTTCGCATTGGTGTCGGAAAGTGTTTTTAACGAAATTTTTGTGGGGGTTACTCAATTTTTCAGGTTGGATCATAGGGATACTCATACTGTCCTTGCATCGGAAACACACTTCCACCAGTTTTGTGTTAATATATACCGAGGAAATTCCCAATAGTATACCAAAATGACATAATTTCCTTCAGCAATTATAAGGAATCAGGTTAATAGGATGTTGAGGTAGATGAGTAAGTTTTATCTGTTTTTTTTTTGGACGTGCCGTCGCAGGTCCACAAGAAGGCGTCGCAATAACCCTAGATTCTGCTCATGGAACATTCATATCCAGTGATCGATTGGTGGTATCATTGAAAGGAGGAGAAATGTGAGTATTCCGATGGTAACTGTACGATAACCATTATGGAGGGGTGATACCTTCGTAGATATTGGTATTATAAGTGAATTTGAAAAAATACCCCAGACAAACAGTGGTACAGGCAACAATATTGACACTGTCTTCCGAAATCGGCACTACATCTCTCCTACCTGAAATTGAAACGATCTCTTAAATTCTCTACTTAAATGAACGCATTAGATGTCCGATATTTATTTTGGAAAAATCTTGGTTCGTGTCAGTTTTTTTCTCTTCTAGTTATGTCCTTACTTTGGTCACAGACAGCATAAAAAGTGTACGAAGTTTCAATTTTGACAAGGCAGCTGCAAGTGTCCAGACATCTTGTGTAAGTTCTACACCTTGAAACTGCGTTAATGAGCCATCGTCTTAGAACCACCAAACCATCTATGAATTTCGGCCAGAGCTAGTGATAAAATAATTGAAAAACATCGGTACTGTATTAACTTAACAGATAGCATGCTGACGAACGCTGTTGTTCTCAAAGGTTCCAACCAAACAGAAATAGGCAAAATCTTTAAAAATGTAACGGAAAATACTACAGAAAATATTCTATTTTCAAGGTTTAAACAATTGAAATTCGTG
Source organism: Nanipora kamurai (assembly GCA_036872915.1). NCBI lineage: Eukaryota > Metazoa > Cnidaria > Anthozoa > Scleralcyonacea > Helioporidae > Nanipora > Nanipora kamurai. Next base: position 717,208 of record JBAHVQ010000203.1, read on the forward strand.
TTTAGATCTGTTCGTGCGAGGATGGGTATCTGTTTCTTGGTTCACGTCTGGGAAATTCCTTGTTACTGAAATACACGGAAAAGGTCCATGAATTATTTCCCAATGGTAAGTTGATCAAACACCTGAACTCCTCAATCATCTTAATATGTCGTCCCCATTTGCCAGTTAAGTAGCCTAGTGAGAGCCTCAACAAAGTGACAATGTTGCTACGTGGCAATTTAGTTCCAGAAAACAGTTTAAGAATGAATTAAGCTTATCAGAGCTTTCGTCTTACCAAATTCAACATTTTTGAAACCACATGTTTCTATTAAGTTGTTGCGCGGTATATGCTAGCTTGGTCTATATAGATCGAAGCTTGTTAGTTCAGAAAAGTTATCTGAGCCCCTGAAGGGAATCGAACCGTAACCTTCATGCCGCACAACATTGGCCAATAAAGAAATTTAATGTGGACTAAATGACTTGTTCAGACTGCAGTTACCAGTACACATATCCACGACGAACCAGTACAAATAGTACCCCTTCGCTCTTCCATCTAAGTCCATGTAGCTCAATGGTTAGAGCATCTCACCGGCGATCAGGTTACGGGTTTGATTACCGTCAGGAGCTCTGATAACTTTTCTGAGTTAACCATGAGGAGCATGCGCAATTTCGATCCACATCTTTCTAAACTTTAGCACGATACGACATTTACTGCGCGCAAAGGACTAGGGTTAAACGTCGGTATCTCTTTCGATTTGGGCAATTTTTACCAACCTGATTGACGATACCATTGAACTTATTGATCATTATTATCGCTACAGCCAATGACAGTCAGTTAATAATAATAAAAAATTGTGTAAAATATTTCTTAGGAGGTAGTATGTATTGATTCTTACAGGTGTCAATCCTACAATTCCTAAAGAGGTACAGTTTGTTTTTGTCACATTCAGAGTACAATAGTTCTGCTATGTCAATCCGACTTGATGTTGGCATACGTCGTTTCCCGCGGTTTATAGATTACCTGTGATCTGTTAGTCTTCTGTACGTCCAATATTCAGTTACTACTTAACCGTTTCCGAGCGAACTAAACTTCCATGTGAATATGGATCATAGTACTCCATTTGCAATGTTTGCATTTAAAAAGGTGAAAAATCACTGCGAAACTACGTGAAGTAGTAAGGGAATGTCAATATTCCAATGGAAAAATATGACCAACGAGGGAAGCCCTCTACATTGTGTTCACTGTGCGAAACGACGTAAAGATAACAGCAATTTCGCCACATGCTTTACAATTTACCTTTGGCTTGTGTGATACGTACTTGTAATTTCTACAGACCAGGAAAGTAAATTATTTTTTAATTCTGAATATTTGCGTGATTGTGATATAGGGTTTACCACCTCACATGAAGCGTAGAAAACTAGATTCGGAATATATTTATGCCTTAGGTATGTCATCGATTTTTTTTAATTTAACATAGTATTAACTTGTAACCACATGCATAGAAAGAAAATAAAACGAGCTTCTCTGAGCGCTCATGTTTCCGTGTTTAAGTGAAGGGTTTACTTATTTCAAATTAAATTTTAAGATGATTTGGATGAATTAGAAGTATATGGTGCTGATACCAAAGGAACCGAGTTAGCTTCGTATTCCTTCGAGGTTAGTGACATATTTTATATCTATGTATTTTATGGAGAAGAGGATGATCCAGATGGATACTGGTTACGAAGTTAAGGACAAAGGAGGATGTGATCGGATAGTGTAGGTTGGGATAGGATAGGATAGGTCGGTGCAGATTTATGGGAGCAACAGAACAAAATGGTTCAGTGGAATGCAAAAGAACGGAACGAATCGAAACAGGTTAATAAGATATGACAAAATGCTGTAAAGTAGAAAGAACTGAGATGAATCTGATAGGCCATCGCGGTGTTATGATAAACACTGACAATATTGCAACAGAAAAACCGTTCTATGTATTTAATATTCACAGGTCTGTGACAGTTTGATTAATATTGGTCCGTGTTCATGTGTCGATATGGGAGAGCCTGCTTTTCTGTCGGTAAGTTGATGGCGTCACATAACACACCGAACACAAGACGTATTTCGTTAACCGATAAGAGGAAAAAAACACTAAAAAATAGGCTATACAGCGAAAGTATCTTCGGTTTAACGTTATTGTTGGTTCACAACATTCGCCCTTCAGCTCTTTAAATACACATTCAAATATAACACACTTAAAGAAAGTAATTGGCTAATGATCAACGTCTGTTACGTACAAATATCCGACAACGTTTCTATATCCGGCAAGTGGTCATCATCAAAAGAAAAGGTAAGAGGAAATATGATATCAAAAAGCTAATCCACGTCCATAATTTTTTGAATGGAAATTTAATTAGTACACTTAACAGTACGATTGATTTGCTCTTCAAATACTTAAGTGTGATGAAACTGATCGTCAGTATTTTGGTTTTTTTTTTGTTTATGTATATGTTGGTTGGACTCACGACCATTAGGAGGAGGCAAGTTCATATTTGTAGTCTCCGCTTTTCCATGTTAACATTTACGTTTCCTCCGCCTGCTGCTCATGTCTTTCACAACTTGTACATGTTCTTGCTTTAGTTCGCAGAGACTTCCTTTCCAGACATGGAGCTCGTGACGTGTTCGGGCTATGGCAAAAATGGGGCAATTTCGGTCTTACAGGTTTGAAGATTTCTGCTTTCTAATTGCCGCGTTCGGAACTAACCAGTTCCTCTTTAGGTAACAGTGGTTTCTCTTCATACTCTGGGGTGCATGATGTTTATTTAAGTAATTCGTTTAACTTGCAGTAAATTTGCCTAGAAATTTGCAACGTGAAAAATTTATGCAAAGCTGTCTTTTCGCTCTGTGTAAAACTTGCCACTATGCAAACGTTCGGGGGAAATGAACAGTCTCTCTTTTTAAACTTTTACATTAAAGTACGTGATATTTATGTAAGCTAATATTTTTTTCAGAAAAGCGTTCGTCCCCAGGTCGTCACGACCTTTGAACTTCCCGGATGCGTGGACATGTGGACTGTGACGTCACGGGAAACTAAGGTTCGTCATTTCATATTGGGACACAATGCCAAAACACCAGACCTAAATCATCAGCCCAACATATTCAGACCTTTTTCTTCTACGAAACTATTACCTCTTGCTTACTCTGAACATTAAATTTCGATCATTTTCCAGGGAGGAAAAGATGCAGGGTCAACTTCAACTGAACAAGGAAAAAAGAGTGGTCTGGCTTATCATTCTTTTCTGATTCTCAGTCGGAAAGATTCGAGCATGGTAATTATCGCTAGTTGTATCGTCAGTTTTCTTCTTGAGGTACAATTTACAAGACATGAAGCTGGATGTCTTAGTATTGCGATTTAAAACGGACACGAATTTTGTAATTTACTTCTAAAACATGTTCTAATTCATCTCTGGAAGAATATGAAAAGTTTCAAAAGGAGAGAACAAGTAAGAAGAAGTCAGTTTTACCATGAAAACGCTAACATTTAGTATTTATGTAACGATCTCTTCTTTACTTATTATAGGTTCTTAGAACGGAGCAGGAAATAATGGAATTAGATCATTCAGGATTTTCTACTCAATATCCTACAGTCTGTGCGGCAAATCTTGGCGATGGGAGGTACATATTGCAGGTAGGTAAAATGAAAGGGAGGGGGATGAAGGAGACCTTGCAGGTGGGGGGAAGGAAAAAAGAAAAGGGACGTAGGGAGATAAATAAGGATGGAAGAGGACGGATGGAAAGGAGAAAAAGAGGCAGACAGACAGACTGATGAAGAAACAAACAATAAGAAAGCCGGACTGCCCTACGGGATCTATAAATTTTGATATTCTGATTTTTAATTTATCATTTAGGTTACTCCGATGGGCGTTCGACTTCTTGACGGCAGTAAGTACTAAGACAACTTGTTTGTTCATCTTGAGATTGTTGTATGTCATTCAGCAGTATAATGCACATGTAGCACCTTGACCTTGAACCTGAAAAATAGTGCAGAAATTTTGATGCGTCGTCGTCATTGTCATCATCGTGATAATCATCATCACCATGACCATAGTAATCATCTCCTTCATCATCATCGTCATCATCATCATCATCGTCATCGTGATCATCTTCATCATCGTCATCTTCATCATCATCATCATTATCATCATCATCATCATCATCATAATCATCACCATCATCATCATTATCATCATTGTCATTATCATCATCTCCATCTTCATCATCAATATCATCATCATCATTATCATCATCATTATCATCATTATCATCATCACCACCTTCATCATCAATATCATCATCATCATCATCATCATTATCATCATCACCATCATCATCATCGTTATCATCATCATTATCATCATCTCCATCTTCATCATCAATATCATCATCATCATTATCATCATCATTATCATCATTATCATCATTATCATCATCATCATCATCATTATCATTATCATCATCATTATCATCATCATCATTATCATAATCATCGTGATGTAATCAAGGCATCCGAGGCTAGATGTTTTTTTGCATTTTTTTCAGTTAAGCAGATTCAACATATCCCTATGGATGCGGGTTTCTCCTCCATCGTTTGGTGCTCTGTCGCTGATCCTTATGCCATCATGATGACTGCAGATGGTACCTTAATGCTCTTGAAGTTCTCTGACAATAACTCTGACAATAACTCTGCACCTAATCTGACAGTATCCCGAGTACAAATAGATCAGGTGAGCATCAACTTATATGGCTGATTTACTCGTACCGGGTGTTGTATAGCATTGTTAGTTCTGATGTATATAGCAACTTCAATCACTCTTGAAAAAGTTTAAAACTAGTACTCCTCTAAAAAACGAGAGAGTATGAGCGAAAGCCCTTAATCGACGGAAAACGCATTTTATAGAAGCATAATGCTACGTGGAACAACGTGTAAATAGTCAAAACAGTTGGAGGACTACCCGAGTGAAACATAGGAAATGCTGTCGGTTCAAGTGAACACCCTTCGTTGGAGTGAACCCGATAGCCTTTGCTTGAAATTATGGTATATTCTCCAGTTTGGCTTTTTAAAGTCCATTTGTCTCTAATGAAGGGTTTCCAGTCGAAACGTCAGCACCTCTTTGTCTTGTGTTCCTTGGTCGGAAAAGTACCGGATAACAATTATATGCAACACCTACTAGTGGACAGCCATCAGGAATTGTGCCCAGCAAATGCCAGAGGGAAAAATCAAATAGGACAATCATGTCACGTCTTTTCTGATTTTATTGTAGTGGTCCATTGTGTGCGCCTGCTGTTGCTACAAGGATGTCAGTGGAATGTTTACCACAGAGAAACTCGTGGAACCAGGTCCCGACCAAACAAATAAACTGGTAGCTCAGGAACTAAGAAAACCGCCGAAAGCTGCGTAAGTTGAAGAGACAACGTTGACGACTTGGATACACAGTAAACGCTGTTTCAACAAATTATGCCGATAATAATATAGAAGGAAGAGTATTTATCGATAGAACGACCATAGAGGGTCATAGAAAATATTATCAGGGAAAGAAATCGGGGTGCTCTAACCAGTGAGCCACAGGGTGAGTAACAATCTGAAAGGTGAACGAAAGTTAGAATATGTGGAACAGGTAACCTTCTTCGGACCGATATGACGCTCTAACCATTAAGTTACAAGGGCCGACATGACGAGAGAATGTTACAGCGGTACAAACAATCCCTTGACTTTAAATGACCAGTGAGCCGTTTTAACCATGGTGCTATGGCAAAAGAAACAAATACGGTCTGCCTCATCGTGTTGACGACAGCAACTCGAGTTTCATGGAAGGAAAATAATGTTAAACCCTGAGTGATTTCGTTCACATTATTAATTTTTTTTGAGTAGTGTATGTTGTTTTTGTGTGTCTAGGCCTGCCAGTGATGATGAAGACGAAATGCTGTACGGTGATACAGATAGTTCTGATGTATTTTCTGACAACGCTATAGCCCAGCTGACTCGAAGGTACCATCGCTTATGAATATTAATCTACTCCTTCAAATGAACCAATCTGGGCCTTTATTAAGATTTCCATCAAAGTTGAAAAATCACTTTAATTAACAGCAGGTGAGAGAGTAGAGAGCTGGGCCCGAATGTATAACACCGTCGGGTAACTAAATTCTTACCCTCTGATCATGATTGGCTAAAACTAAAATCTAATCATGATTAAAGTTAAACATCTATTTATACAACTGTCCTCTGGCGATCGGTGTAGAGGACAAATACTTTTGGTTTTTTGTTAAACGAATCGTAGTTGGTGGAAAGCACAGAGCAATCTGGGGGGCGGGCATAAGGGATGTATGCCCCCGTCTTGAGCATTCCAGCTAGTTTCCGCACTGTAGTCTCAGACAGTTTTCTGTAATGATAATGAAAGTACTTCCCTAACCTCAGTCACTAAAACACTTATTTTGTAATCTCAACTGTGAAACTACCCCCAAAATGCTAGAAGTAGCATTTCAGATACTTAGGAATTCAAGATTTCCCGGGAGAACATGCTCCCGGACTCCCTAAAAATTGCTCGTGCCTTCGGCGCTTGTCTTCACGCCCCCCGTTTCTAAAATCCTGGATCCGCCCCTGTTCGCTACATCTTAAGATGTGACAATAATTGGAACATTTGCCCAACAACTGAAGCTTGGACCAAAATAATCACAACATGTCATAACTTCGAAGCAAAAGAGTATAATTTGCTATTTTCCGAAATTAAAGAATATTACGTGCTATGCTTGATGAATTTTGAAGACGCTGTCTCTAAGCCTTATTATAATATAACTCTTTTCGTGTATTTTTACTCAATACCACCAGAAGTCCTGCTGCTCCAAGGACGGATTTAAAACCTACATATTGGTGTGTGCTGTGTCGAGAGAACGGAGCTTTGGAGATCTATAGCGTACCGGATTTCAAACTCGCGTTTTGCGTAAGAAATTTTGCTGTTGCTCCGAAAGTACTTGTTGATAGCGGAGCTACTGGGTAAGCTTGATTCTGGGTAACTAGTTGGCACCTTGGTTTATAGCTTCACCTGTAAATTGCTCTTTTATCAGCCATCAAAACCACTATCACCTCCATCATTACAAACACCACCTTCCTCGTCACCACCGCCATCATTGCAAACACCGCCTTCGCCACCACCACCTCCATCATTACAAACACCACTTTCACCACCACCTCCATCATTACAAACACCACCTTCACCACCACCATGCATCCTCAACACCACCATCATTACCACCGCCCACACCACCAGCAATATAATCGCCACCATCTTCACTACAACCATCATCTCCATCGCCATCAGTTAAGTTTTAAAGACATTGTAAGAAAACTGAATGCTTTTGAATTTTGAGTTGCAGTTTCTAAAAATTTCCTAAGACTTTAAACTGAATGTTTGTTTGTGTTTTAGATCTGGCGGTAGTTCCCAAAACCAAGATGAGACATTACTTGTTAAAGAAGTACTACTAACAGGTGTGCAGCACAATAACAAGAAACCACTACTAGCTGCCCTAGTTGACCAAGACTTACTACTTTACGAAGCTTTCAGCTTTACTGATTCTTCCACGGAAGGACATCTCAGCATAAGATTTAAGAAAGTAAGTTTACAGGAAACTTTTTCGGATAACGTTAGAAACGGGTACCTTTCCTATTCGGACTAGGGAAAATGAAGTAATACTTGTCCTACAGGATGAATTAATGAGTTTAGAAAACTTCGTTATGCACCAATCGCAAGGGACCCGCGAAATTCTAACAGATTGTCTCGTTCTTGAATATAAGAGAGAGAAATTGGTTCGGTGAAAACGGAATCCTAAAGTAGATGCCATGGGCTTAAACCATATGCCAAAGATTTCATGCTTCGTGGGATGAAACAGACCCAAAAATGTTTGTATACCAGTGATTTTAAACCTCCCATTTTCTACCTTTTTGAGCTTCAACACAATGTCCTGGTGAGAGAAAGAAAGGGTAAAGCGAAAACAGGCAGAAATTCAACGACTGATCAAGGTAAAGTGATCCGTGCTATTTACTACCCTTTCCTGAATGCCAACAGATTATGTCTTAATTATCTTAAGTAAGTAAAATTGTCGCAGTCGTATCGTGCCTCTCATTGTAAACATCCTTCAGTCGGTTCATTTAGAAATCTCTGGTCCTGGCCACTATGAGAGAAATGGTCATTTTTGAAACAAAACTACTTACGCCATTTCTTCTTCTTTTTGCTTTGATTTCAGGAATTGACAACATTACAGAACCCATTGTAGGACGACTTCGGGCTTTTCACGACATATCCTCTTATTCTGGGGTAAGAAAGGCCTGTAGGTGGTACTCAGAACCTCAGGCTATTTCTTCATACCATTTTCTCCGTTAGGCCTAACAAATACAACAGGTTACGTTGAAAATAAGTGAGAGCCTAGGGCTCTAAGGCTTTTTGGGGGGATAGAGAGTGTTAACTTGGGCAAAATCATACTAAGCATTTTAGAGTAAATACCAAGAGGATGTCAACACAAGGTCGTAAAGTAATGGGGAAGAACACGATTCGAGAGTGATTGTGGTAGTCAGAAGATTCCCTGCCCTCCCTTCTAAACAATCTCTCCTCTCTTGTAATCACTCTTTTCCAAAGAAAGCTGTTCAGTATTGCAGTGACGGTTTATGGTCGTTGTTGTCAGACATAGTTCTTGAAGTGTTCTATTCGTGGTTGTTGCTTCAATGTTTTTGATTCTGTAAATATTCTTTAGATTTTTGTCTGTGGTTCATATCCGTATTGGTTGTTCATGACATCCCGAGGTGCTTTGCGTACTCATCCGATGAACATCGATGGTTCCGTGGTGTCATTTGCTCCGTTTCACAACGTGAACTGTCCAAAAGGCTTTCTCTATTTTAACAAAAAGGTAATGAGGGGAAAATGTCTGGCTATGGTGAACATTATAAACTGGACTTATTCTCGGCAATTGTAATGAAGTAATGATTTTTGGAATTAGACATATTTTTTTTTATTACTTGGGCTACTCATTTACCTTCCCGTTCTTTTTATATCATTATACACTTGGTCTGCTGTACAAATATTCCTGGCTAGACAATGATATAAAAATGGGATGCTGCATAGGAAGTGTAAAACGGCACAAAAAGTTAAAAGGTTGGTAGACTGCCAAATTTATGATAAGGAATTCTAACGTTTCGAGCTACGGCCCTTCGTCAGAGAGTGACCCGAGTTATGAACTCGTTTCACTCTCTGTCAGAGGGCCATAGCTCGAAAAGTTATAATTCTTTATCATAAATTCGGCACTCTATCAATCTTTTAACTTTCTGTGCCATTCCTGGCTAGTGCTACTGTTTGTAATACGTGACGGTGAAGTTATTAATTTCATTGGGAATTCGTTTGAAGTAACATTTTTCCCGCGTTTTATTTCAGGGTGAACTAAGAGTATCAGTCCTTCCAACTCATTTAAGCTACGACGCTCCATGGCCCGTCCGTAAGATTCCTCTCCGATGCACTCCTCACTTTGTCGCCTATAACAGAGAGAGCAAGGTATGAATGAGTGTGGTTGAAGTCATTTTGAAATAGCCAGGTAAAGGAACAGGTAGGGTTGCTGAGAATCGTACCACGAGCCATCAGCTAATGCCAGCGGGACTGCCCTTGTATTTGCTTGTCGGCCCGCCACATCAGACTGTTTTCAAGAAGTCGCTTTGATATCTGGCCACGTATAGTAATCAGAATAGTCCTTTCGAATATAAGACAAGACAACGTTTGACCAGACCAAAAACATACTATACCATGATGATATAATTATTTGTATAGACTCATACAGTGGTGTCAAGTCAGATGGAATCCGTGAAAGTCATTACGAGGTTAGGGCTGGAAGATCGAGAGTTCGTGCCAACTCCCGATGGTATGTTCCATTATTTTATCATAGACCTATATTACTCCCTGTTGCTACTTTGCTCCATGACAACGAGATATCCCTACGATGAGGTCCTAAACTATTGCTATTTACCAACTGTTATGTTTCCACTACAAAACATCCTCATTTTATTGAGGAGGGAGAACTCATTTACCTGCTGTGGCGTTTTATAAAAATCTTTCCGACACTATTTCATTTCAGATCCAAGGTTTGTCTACCCATTGCTGGATAAGTTTAGCCTACAGCTGATATCGCCTGTGAGCTGGGAAATAATTCCAAACACCAAGTAAGGTGCAAGCTGCCAAAATAGATCTGTGCGGGATATTTTCTCGTGTAAATACTTACTTGCTTAAAAGCTTACGGGCCACCTATTTATTTTTTAATACCTCCTGAGGTTTGACTTGGATGAATACGAGCGTGCAACTACAATGAAGAATATAACATTGAGCAGTGAAGAAACCGTATCTGGAATGAAAGGTTTTATTGTTGTTGGCACGACTTATGTTTACGGTGAAGATCTTCCTTGCAGAGGACGAGTGAGTTGATGCCAGAGATGCCTTTGAAACGAAACCTTAGGACTTTATGTCATATATAGTATATATATCGTCGATCTTCGTTCTGCAGTAACTCAAATATCATTCAATATTATGTGTTTGCCCGCAGATTTTGATATTCGATATCATCGAAGTTGTCCCTGAGCCAGGACAACCTTTGACTAAGAACAAATTCAAGGTGATTGAAAGTCTTTTTACTTCTTTTTTGCTTAGTTTTAGTACGTTTTTTTGTCCAAAGGTTGCGTCATCCTAATAATTTTTGGGTTTTTTTTTCTCATGGTTGTTTTGTCATCATCAGGCGTTGTATCGCAAGGAACAAAAGGGTCCGGTTACAGCTATTGCCGAAGTCAAGGGATTTTTGCTAAGTGCCATTGGTCAAAAGGCAAGTGTTATTTACCAATTGCACCTCCGCTCCATTGAATCGTGATGACGGTGGTTTATATTTGTATCTCGTTAGTAGATAACGTTATCAATGGTTCTCTAAGGTTCTCAATGATTCTCAATGGTTCTCTCTCTCTCTCTCTCTCTCTCTCTCTCTCTCTCTCTCTCTCTCTCTCTCTCTCTCTCTCTCTCTCTCTCTCTCTGTCTCTCTCTCTCTCTCTCTATATATATATATATAGGAACCTCATGTTCAGGTCAATCACCCCTGATGAAGACACTGGACAGGAGTGTCGAAACGTTGGGTTATGAACGGTAGTTTTGTAAGCTACGTTCAAAAGTTTTCAAGCCAGAGTAGCGTAGAACCATCTCTGATTGTTCACCTGGCTGGGTTGGGAGTTTCTTTACGTTCTTAGTCCACAGTCATCTTGGGTAATTTGTCCGCACACGGCACACGCTGACTGTCTGAACTTAACTTCTGCAAACTTTCGAAGGTGATCGTTTGAATCTTTTTTCGTGAGACATTGCGTCAGGCATACAGTAAAATATTATTTAACAAGAACAGGACCAAAGTGTTCGCATTGTAATTAAAACACAAACATTCCCGTACTGCCTTCTGTAACAAAATTCGATTGTATGTTTATTTTTATAGAAATGGCAGCACGTTTGTGCTTATGTAGTATTGGTATCTCTGTCTTAACTCTCTCCTTTCCAGGCAACTTATTAGGGCTACTATTATCACCTGGCGTTAACCATAGTAAAATAATAGAAAGAATACGTGGACAGAAAAGAGTTATGGATTTTTTTATATGCTTTTTCGTTACATCGCTCATTTATTTACTTTAGATTTACATTTGGGATTTCAAAAACAGCAATGATTTAATTGGAGTTGCCTTCATCGATACTCAGCTGTACATACACACTGCTATTTCGGTAAAAAACTTGATCTTCATTGCCGATATCGCCAAAAGCGTCACTTTACTTCGCTTTCAGGTGAGATTATCAAACCTTTTCATCATTCAAGACGCTTTTTTACCGTCCTTGGCTACGGCTCTGCCGTCGTCTGTGTGTCTGTGTGTTTGCCACTATCGCTATCTGCCTGTCTGTCTGCCTGCCTCTGAGTAGTGCTGCTATTCCAAAACTGCTAAAATTGACGCACATTTTTTAGGAGGAGACCAAAACTCTCGCATTCGTGTCACGGGTAAGAAAATTTTATTTTGCCGGTTGAATAACAGATCGTTATACATAGATATATTGAATACTAAGATTTATTGTATTAAATTTTTAAAAAATGTTTTCTGTACAGTCAAACATCGTTGAGCAAACTGTGTAGTCACTTTCTGCTTTCCATTCTTTAGGATCAGAGCCCTTTAGAAGTATACGGGACAGAGTTTTTTGTGGATGGATCCCAGCTTGGATTTCTTGGTAAATTAAGCTCCCTATTTATGTAAAGCAGATACACTTGTAGAGTGCAATAGAAAAATTGAACAGATAAAACTGTTTAAAACAGTTGATGGTCATTGCTTTATTCATTTCGTTCTAGTTTCAGATAATGATATGAACATTGTTGTTTACCGTTATCAGCCAGAAGGTAAAAATGATTAGAAATTTTGGATAGAGTTGTTTTTACTCTAAACAACCATTTGCACCACAGGCAGCGCAGAAGTAAAAATAGTTGACTTTAGCATTTGTTTATATCAAAAAAATTCCCAGTTTATGACGTCTGCGGAGTTAAAATTTTCGACCAATGAACGAGCGTTTTAGGATTTAGTGACCAGTAGTAGGAAAATTGATCCCGCATGTAGAGAAGTAAAATTTATGGCAAAAAGGAAACTTACAAACTTTTGCTCGTTTCTGGTCTTTCCCGACTATTTTGAAACATTAGTTTGTGAAAAGGTAGTAAAATTATCGGTATTCAAGATGTTACTATTTTTCTCACGGCTTCCTTTACTGTTTTTGAACTACTTGACTATTTGTTGAAGTGTCTGACTTCAAACAGTAAAGTTACTTGTCAACCTTAGATATATTTTAAACAATGTTGAAACTTTTGTTATTGCGCGAAGGCCGCAGTAAGGGGAGCGGGGCGAGTTTTGAAATCGCTCGAAGTTCGGTTGCTTCTCGCCTCTCGCCAGCGACAAAAAAGGTAAATACAGCTTTTATAACTTCGTTTACGATATAAACAAATACTAAAGTCAACTACTTTCACTTCCGGGCTGCCTGTGTTTAAACAAACAATTACGAACTTACCGTAAGTTTCCTTTTTTATTGTTTTTATTCGTTTCGTTTTCTCCAGACCCCGGAAGCCAAGGCGGTCAGAAACTGTTACACACAGCCGACATCAACATCAGTAGCTGTGTGACGTCATTTTTCAGATGTCGCGTCAAAGCAGAGAAGATTGGGAGCGAGAAAACAAGGGATTCAAGACAGGCATCGTGGTTTGGTGAGAAAACCGTAACGAAAGGAAGCTTGAGAGCTTAGATTCGCACCCTAATCAATTATTTATGAAAAAAACCCGAAGAAAATAATTTCCGAGACGTTGTTTTGGAAACGTGGTCTGAATAAGCATAAAATTTCGACAACTGTCGAACTGATTATGTCCGTGGCATACGCTCGAAAGGAGTTTTTGATCTGATTGAATATTACATAATACTCCCGGAGAGTTTGTTTGGCTTGTCAATGTTTTGAGTGGATAGGTAGATTAAAATAGGTCAATGGCTCCATAATGAGTATTCCTCTTTCAACGAAAGGCTCGTTCTTCAAGCTTTATGAAAACTCAGAAAAGTTGTGAGTTCCCCAACGGGAACTTTCATTGTTTATATACAAGCTTGCAAACACCTACACACTCTACGCTCTGTAGATTGAGTTTGCTCATATGTATTCCTCTTTCATCATTAGGAACCTTGGATGGAGGTCTTGGTCTCATTCTACCGATGCCTGAAAAAATATTTCGTCGTCTTCACATGGTTCAGAACATGTTGATGCATAGCATTCCACATCACGCTGGACTTAATCCAAAAGCATTCAGGTACCAAAGTTGTTTTGTCTATACTGTGCTTACTAATTTTGGCATTACGTTACTCATAAAAAGAAAATCTCACAAAAAGAATAATAGATAAATAAAAACACCATTCTTGTACGAGGATATCTAAAGCCTCATGTCCTTTTACCTTTTCCTTTTTTGCTTTTATTTCATATCCTTATTGATTTTCCAGATTTTTCTTGTCGCTCACCTTTTCTATTTGCAGACTTTTACGCTGGAAACATCGCCCGTTGGACAATCCTCAACATCACATTCTAGATTTCGAATTACTCAGTAAATTTGTGCACTTGGGAGTAGTGGAACGTTTGGAGGTCACTCGTAAGATTGGTATAGCACCTGGACAGGTATGAAGATGTCGAATCTCGTTAAGGAATGAACTTTTTTAATTGAAATCAATATAACCACGAGGCGCCAGGTTTAGTAAATGGTAGAAATGTAGTGTGACGTGAGATCGTGATAGTCCGGTGTGGCGAGATAGTATACACTAATCCATTTGGAATTTTGCAGCACAGTTTTCAATAAGTGCATTTGTTCTGCAAGTGCAGAAATTGTATTGGTAAAGCTATGTGAAGCTGACGGACCTTGGTGACGAAACACTAAGTTAATGAATATTGAGAGTCGCTGGCTTGTGATATTTCATTTTTGGTGGTTTGTTACGGTCACACACGAGGCTTCCGATGTAGCTACTTCAATTAATAGAAATAAATTCATTAGCTAGTTTGGTCTGACGTTCGATATCTGAAGTCTGATGATAAACAACGTCTCTGGTTTCCTGGTTCAGTAGAAATCTGTAATATATTATACACGAGAAGGAGTGTTTCATCAGTTATCCAAACATGACTGTGGGTATCTCATGAAATTCAGCTTTCGAGTGTGTAATATTGCATCTCAAAAAATCGGTATTTTAAGGGAAAAATCGAGGTGAAAGTTGGCTTAATTTATGTAATTTTTTCCACAGATATCCAAACAACGTTCCGATAGTGATTTCCTTTGGGTTTTTATCATGAATTATTAATGAATTTTGGATAAATAATTAGTGAGCTTGCAAAGGTTCTGGTAAAGGCTTGTCGTTATAGTAAACGAATGATTCACTCTGACGAGGGGCTGGTGCACGAACAGTCAATTTTCTTTCTATGATGATATGTTATGACCATATGGCGGTAAAAATCAAGAAAAAAATTTCGCAAGCTTTATTGACATAAGATGCCTATTACAACAGCTCGGGTCAATCTGCTAGGACATACAAATATCTATAAGTATCAAATATCTATATTTTTGTTTTTTTGACTCGTAGGTTCTGGACGATTTGATGGAAATAGACAGAGTTACCTCACATTTTTGAACAAGAACTCATCATTTGAGATTTCTGATCAATTCACTTCTCTAATTTCTCATCTCTAGTTGTACTTCCTTTCACAATTTCTTTCTCAACTTTCATCTCAACACAATCCTGTTTTACAACTTTTTTCGTATATTAGCACCTTACAGCAAGAAAAATTTATACTCTCGTAAACCAGAAAAAAAGCCCTTTTTATCGCACATGAGTTCAAACAATGAAGAACACTCGTTCTAAAACTTCTCAACACGACTGATAGGTTGGCCGTTGACTAAATACACACTGGAGTATTTTTTTATCGCCTAAAACAATCGCCATATTCAAATATCCAAAAGACAGTGATTCAAATGTCAAAAAGACAGTTTCCAATGAGTTTTGAACTCAACATGTGAATATGTGCCTTATGCCTGTCCAGTTGTATTGACGTAGAAACCTAAATGACAGAGCAGAAACTCCAACGAGGAGGGATGTGGCAAAAGGTAGCCACAATGACGGCAGCATACTGCGTCGGTTTTTTCTTCTTCGTTGCCACTCTGTTGGAAGGCTGGCGGCACCAGAGATCACTTTCATAAGCATCCTTGCTCCTTCGTAGACATCGTCGTTATGCAACAGCGTTGGGACCTCGTTTCCACACCAAGCAATGTACAAATCTGGACGTATGAGCACCAGATCCTGAGAAGAAAGCAGACAAGAAGGAAATATTGAGGAAGATTAACAATAAGAACATCGTTTAAGTGGCAAAGATAGAACCAATAGTTCTTACCATTCCTCTGTACAACGTTTTCAGTTTCTTGTCATCAAGCGAGAGAACCTGAAAACACAATACAAGGCCTTTGTGAATACATCTACTGGTTTATGATTTCAATTCTGATAACAAACACTGTGTCCATCTCATGAGTTTTGTTATTATGAGAAAAGTTGTAATATCAAAAGATGTAATCATATTAGATTACTCTAAACCATTTCCTTTGGTTCAGGTAATCATGTTTTACCTGTGTCCGAGAAAGCTTTTACAACATATGTCACAGTTTCTGAGCAATTCGTCAGTTTGAAAACTGAAATATGATGATTTATGGTAAAAAACGTAGTTTTTTTGGTTAACAATTGGCTGTGAGACTAATGAACACAGGTGAACTATACTTCCTAAGGAGATTTCATTCTCTAAAGCTTTTGAGTTCGAAAACGTTTGTTGACTCTGACAGGAATCGTTCCTGGCAACTTCTGACGGCCGGCGAGATGTTTCCACTCGCTCCAATTCGCTCCTGAATCAATTTTTCAAGAGGCCAAACACGGTCATCAAACTTCTGAACAACAGGAAAGGTATTAATTACCAACCTTCAGCGGGATTCCACAGTGTGCAGCAGCAGCCATTATTGGATTGATGTTTTGAGTTGATGGTTGAAGGTGCAGCAGGGTGAATGCAGAACCTGAAAGTGACAATGTTACAGTGGTTCATTTTTTTTTGACATAAAATCGCGGAAATTGACAGCTTTTCTAAGACCAAACCGGTTTTAGACCTAATCCAGAAATAAGTGCAGTGATTTAAAAGTTTTTGAAACGATAAATACACAGTTAACCTACTCTGCTGAAGTCAACTGAAAAAGTTGACTCGAGCGGGATTTGTTTGAAAGGGCAGACTCGAGCAGTGTAAGTTAATTGTGAATTTATCGTTTCATATTACCCTGAGGATGATTCTAAAATTAAAAGTTTTTGTTTAATCTCATTTCCGTTGATATCCAGTTTTCATTTATTTGTCATTTTTTTGGCACAAAACAAGACTTTGATTGCGACAACACATCAAGAGTGCTTACTTTCAAAGGCTCTTCATATTTTAAAAGAGAAAAAATACGCACCTAGTTTATCATAGAGAGTGGTTCCGTCCTCGAATTGAAAATGAGGTGCACGGCATCCTGGATAAGCGATCGAATTATAGTACAGGGGATCATTAGGTGGTTCGTCGAGACCACTAGGGATAAAGAGAGGTGAAGTTTCCAACCTTATTCCGAATAGAATACCTAACGGAAAAAAAAAACCCGACAGATAAAACCAGGTTGATGCATTAATATTCAAAATAATAACTTTTTCATCCCATGACAAATCTTTCAAGATTTCACAGAACCCGTTCATTACTCACCCGATGCTTCGAAATCGATTTTTGAACATACCGCAGCGCTCACTTGTGCCTTTGATTTATTGGTTATGAAGCCTAATTTTTTTGGAAATGCCAACAGTAATTAATTAAGTTAGGGTACTTAATTTTTTAAGTATTATTTACAATATGAGCGGCCGAACTGTATGGGTATTTTATCAAATTGATGAATAATTAATGAGAGCAGCAAGCAATCAAAACGGAGCATTCAAGTCACATGTATACCTTTG
>JBAHVQ010000203.1:740268-756185 GCA_036872915.1 Nanipora kamurai
ACAGCCCGTATTTTGACTCAAACATGTTTTAAATTTTGCCGTTGTTTTAGATTACTCTAAACCAAGCCCTTAGAGTAGAAGGGTGGAGTCCGAGGATCGAGTTTGAACAAACTCCCTCAATTGATGTCATAGTAAAGTTGCGTTTTTTCATAGTGGCCAAACAGGGTCATACAACCTCTGATGAACAGAAAGGGTATTAATTACCAACCTTCAGCGGGATTCCACAGTGTGCAGCAGCTGCAAAAATTGGATCGATGTGTTGAGTTGATGGTTGAAGGTGCAGCAGAGTGAACGCAGTACCTTAAAATGACAATGTTATGGTTATTCATAGTTTTCTCGAACGAAATGGCAGAAATTGAAAGCTTTTCGTTCGGTTTTACATCTACCTAAGCAAGAAGCAAGCGTTAATTTTCAGTTTGCGTTTTTTGCCATGTTGTTTGGTACAGAGCAAAAATACCCACCTAGTTTATCAGACAGAGAGGTTCCATCCTCGAATTGGAAATGAGGTGCACGACATCCTGGATAAGCCATTGGAGTGTAGTACAATGAATGATCAGGTGGTTCGTCGGAATCACTGGGGATACAGAGGGGTGAAGTATCCAACCTAATCCCAAACAGAATACCTGACGAAAGACGAAAACGTCGTTTACTCATCAATATTCAAAATATTACCTGTGGTCAAATACGTGACGCTGTAATTTTTTCAAAATTGCAGGGAAAATAAGTTTTCCTTTACCCACTCTGTACTGTAGTATCGATTAACTTCTTCTTGTCCGTATAGGTCCTCAGTGATCTATTGGGACTTCAGTGTTTTACTCTGGCTAACGCCAGACTATTTTACTCGTCAAGGGAATGTCCTTGGACAGGAAAGGGTTAAGGGACGTACATCGCAGACCTTTCTTAGGCGTTTGGTTATATTGTTTATGAAACCCAACTTTTCGCAAATTAAACGCCGAACTTGCTAGTTGCGATTCTCAAATTCCAAATGCGCTAGGTGTTTATTGTTAGTTCATCATCACCTCGGTTTTCTTTGATGTACCGCGGTTCTTAAAATCATTTAGCTACCTTGGTTGAGGTAACTAACCTATGCTTAATATCATGAACTAAGTTAGATAAATACCTCGAACGTCGGTATTTATCTCCTACTTAATACATTTATAAGTTGTAAATAAGTCAATACTGTGCGACAAGAACTTCTAACTTGTTATCATAATACTTAATAGATCTGGTAGGATTAATAATAGTTAATTATTTATTGAGTTCGAACAGTTAATTGATTAGAATTAAAGAAATTACTAAACGTTAGATTAATAACTTTATTATGTATAACTTTAATTCATTAATAAAACAAACAAACAAACAAGCAAATAAATAAATTTATATTCTATCTTGCACAACTGTTTATATCGCATACATACCAGAGACTCCAGGATTAAGTTTGGCCGCATCGATAACCATTCTCATGACGTAATTGAATGGTCGAGTAGTCATTAGAAAGCCAAATATTCCCTCGTAGTTATGAAGTAAGTAGTAAAGTCTGCTAACTCTGTGAAGAACTTTCTGTATTGATGGCAAACGCTCTACCTGTAAACATAGTTTCAAAAAGATTCATGCATTAATCACGAGGGAAAATGGAAAGTCTTCTGCAGTCACAAGACATTCTTTATCGTATGCAAAAGAGCACAATACATGGGGGGAAAGCTCATTTCAGTGGTTAGCAATATGGGTGTTTTTATATTATTAATATTGTTCACGATTATGTTATGTATTCTCCGTCATTTAGTCTTTTCAGTATTACATGTACATGTAATACGATAGAAACAAAAATGCCGTCGTATAAATTATTTTAGTTTTAATGACTTATTCTTCTTTCCATTTACGACCAACATATTTGCAACTTGGAAACTTTATGGAGAGCTCGTCTTGTTTTTTTTTTCGGGTTAATTCTTAAATTCTATGTGATGAAAATTTGGAAGCACTATTTAATAACACAACTTTTTTTGTTTCATAAACTAGTGATGTTCAAAGACAGTCGGTACTGATAATGTGTTTTGTAAAATATGTAAACCTTTTTTTACTTTATTGAAAGTAAAAAAGTAGTATACTCCCAGCTTACCGTGTAACTCGCCAACAATCTTTCTCCTCCCCATCCTTTTATGGTGGCCACTAACTTCCAGCCGAGGTCATAGGCGTCCAGGATACCGGTATTCATACCAAAACCTCCCACCGGAATCATGACATGGCAGGAATCTCCTGTATGTAACAGAAGCGTTTTATCTATGAATTACTGAACATTCTTTCTTTAAGTGTACCGCTCTCGCACACCACACATCACTCTTGAGATATCAGCATTGATTTAATACGTCAAAAATATCTTGCATACGCCCCACATCTCGATATATTGGGTTCTTATAAAATTAGCAATATCATGGAAGTTATTGATCAAAGTACTTAAAATTGTACATATATTTTTAGCGAGTATTTTTGTCTCATGGCTCTAAACAAAGTTTGAAGTTATTTCATTGAATAACATCGAAGACGTGATTTCAAATTAATGCATCATGCATTGTTACGTATGGACCAAGTCTTAATAACTGAATTTTACACTTCTGCAGAAAAACTGCCGTGCTTGGATTTATGGAGATAGGCATCGTGAGCCTGTCCATAAGTTTAGTATGTACGGGTTGTTATAAGTATTGAGATAATTGCTAATGGTGGTTTGTACGAACATACTTACGTAAGGTTAAAAACTAAATATTTTGAGTAAATTTACCTGCAAGAAAAACTCGACCTTCTTGGAGAGTTTCTGCATGTGCAAAATGTCCTTGCCAGTTGTTGCTGAAATCGAGGGTGAACGTTATGTCCTCATCATCTAACAATTTCCTTACAAGTTCCTCAGGTTTCAAGTTCTTACCCCGTTCCATGAAATGAGACACAAAGAGTCCTTCGGTGTTCAGGGCGAAAACAAAAGCGATAAACTCCTGTTTGACTATAATAGCAGCAAAACAATCGCCTATCACAATTCTCTTTTTCAGTTCTACTGAGTGAAAACTGACCGACTTGAACTGATTCAGGTCGAATTCACCCTTGAAACGAATGCCTTTAAGAAGAAAAAATATATATAAAAAAGAAATAAATATCGCTGTGCATGTAAATGACATAAAATATAACTACGCTTTGTGCTGAACTGTATGAAAAGTAGTACAATAAGCGTGCATAGTGGCACATGAAACCAAGTATATTTGGAACGGACCATTTTACTTTTGAGGAAGGTGGGCAATTACCGGAAAACAATTCCTGCACGAGAAATGTGTAGGGAAGAAAATCGTATACAACTATTCAAACGAAAATAAATTTCGAGCAAGCCAAAAGTTAGTTTTGCTTAAAGTTAGGGTGAAAGAAAAATTTATGTTCATAAACCCAACCTCAAAATTAAAATGGCCCATTCTTTATGCTGTGAATGTAGTAGTATACCATGCAACGTACTGGACAACATCCAAAAGTAGGACAACGAGCATTAACCCGTAATTAACATTGAAAACTGAATAACGAAGCTCTGGATATGCCCATTTCACTTCTAGCTCTCACTGTGCATATATGCACCCTTATAATTAAACTCTTCACAAATATTTGTCAATGTTCAACTAGGTTCCATAATAACACCTTATGCTGTACACTAGCATATGCCACTCCTCCTGACCTGTATTTTATCTTTAAATCTTTAACGCATAAAATTTGTTTCTTTTGTTCTTTGTTCTCTCTTTGTCTTTGTTTTATTCTTGGTGTACGATATATCGAACAAAGTGCTTCAAAGGGTTAATACTAATGGCAGATGATGTGACGATTGAATTACGGTGTTAAAATATTTTATAAAAAGGAAGACATCATTAGTTCTAAGTCAAAAAGCAAATTTTCTTTCTCTTTTCTCTTTTTGAATCTTGGAAGTCGGAATTGAAAATCCTTAAAAATCGGTTAGATCTAATTATTTCGAGTGGAAATCCACGGGGCTTGTCGTTTTCGTTGAACCAGGCGAGAGATTATCATTTTGAAAAACTAAGCCGCAATTGCTTCACACACTTCTTTTGATCCAAATGGGTGAGGATGGTTAACATACAAGAGACATAAAAGTAGACGGGTACGTCAAACTATATAGACCTTGTGATTTTACCTAATGACTTTCTGACAAAACTCTTTCCGCCATCACATCCAACAGCATAACGAGCCCGATACAGCTTTCTTTCACCAGACTTGACATTCTCAGCTTCAACTAGGACGTTCTCTTGTGTTTGTGAGATCGATTTCACTTGCCAACCAAAGTTTAACTGACCGCAGATATTTTTGCTGGCTGCTGTCTTTAACACAAACGTATTAAAAATAACAAAAACTTAAGAATACATTGTGCAGAAAACCTTGTCTATAATCTTTTTTGCTTTCACTTAAAAAAAGTTTAGTTTTCTAACATCCCACACGTTTGGATCTCCATGTGTCTGTTACATCGATTTCGATGCATACTTTTGGGTATCTCCTTTCAAAAAAGTAACCACACACAATTTGAAAATTTGTTATTTCATCATTAACATAGATGTACAAGATTATGTTTCACTCTCTGACCCGAAGAGTCTTTGCTTCAAACATAAGGATTTCAAGTTTGTTTTTAGTTTTGACAGTTTTTCAACCTTTTGTCTATTTAGAGGCTATCAAAAATAGCGATTTTTTCCAAGATGTACTAGATTTCCCAGTATAAAATAACTTTATTTATACTTCCCGCGAATCATGGATATTAACAAAACCTTGTGTAGTTTATCATCCTGTGCTTTGATATGTTCCTCTCGGTTATACAAAATGAATCTGCTTCACAACTTACTTGGACAATTAATTGCCAATTTTTAACATCAAAGAAGAGTTTACAAACCCAAAAACGTTACCTTCAGAACAGGTTCAAGGTATATCTGTGACATTCTACAAACATATTCCATAGTCCACCGCTCGTCAAATGTAATTGTGCCATTTTTGTTCTTGTGTGGGTTTTCGCCAGTCATTTGTGAAATTGGCACATTTATAACAGGTAGTTCGTTCATCAGAGATCGTCCTCCAATTATTTCAAAATTATCAGGCATAGCCGCTTCACGAAGGACTGAATCTAGGCCTTTCAAAATAGTACTGTGTAAGTTGTAGTCGTAATGAATTATTTCTCAGCATGCAAGCCCAGCACAGTAAACCTAACCCTTATGCTCCCAGATGTTTTTTTCCTGTCTCGTCCGCTTGTTGTTGTTCTACATCAGTTATTTTTAAATTTATTATTTAATATACACAACCGCTAAACCCAAAATTAACAGTTCTCAAAGTTATCGTTCACAACGAACTTTCGTGTAAGGCCAATAATCCGACGGACTGAGCTTGAGCTCCGATGTTGTGTTTACACAATTTTAGTTTATGCATTCATTAACAATCGGTTGATATCCTTAGTCTGTAATAGAGTATGTCCAATATTGCTCCTAAAATATGTTCTGAGATTGTCGCAGCCTCACAAAGTACGGTGAAAATAAAACTAAACAAAACGATTAAAATTTAATTTGAGTTTATATTTACCTAAGCGACGATAAAGTTCCATGGAACGCGTATTTGTCAAAATAGCTTTCGGCCATTTGGATGTAGTTTCATTCTTCTCAAGCAGTACGTGCTGTATATCGTTTTTACCCAAAATATTGGATAAAGTTAGGCCAACAGGACCTCCTCCAACAATTACAACTGGAACTTCGATTTCTTCAACCATACTTTCTATACAAATACGACACTCTGTTGAGAAGTTCATCAATTAAATAATAGAAAAAACACCCTTCGGTATTTAGATACTTGGTACATCACTCAGTGGTACTATATTTATAAATGTAACAGCACTTGAAACGCATGACATGTGATAACGTTCGTGCCACCGTTGAAACATCTTCAATGACTTAAAGTCAACAAAAATCTGGATAGACTATCCCAGATGATCGTGGAGTCACCAAATTGACTGTGTTAAAGTACGATAAACTACATAAATCTTTAGCTGCAAATCAAAAAACGATATCATATGACACGAACCACGGTGAAGAAGGCGGCACGTGCGCTGGCCGTCATTTGCAGCAAAAAAATGCCAGGAATTAACAAGCGAAGTAAACATTCGATAAACTTATAATTCTATATGATTACAAACCTACCTTGTATTTAACAAACTTTGGCTTATCAAGTTTTAATCTGTTTTGACCAACCTCAGCCTGCTCCTTTATACGTTTACCCAGGGTAAACCCTTGTCCTGGGGGTCTCATATCTGGCCAATTGCATTGGTGTATTTATTTTAGTCAAGATGAAGTCATTCACAAACGTGGCAAAAATGACGACGTCTTCTCCACGTGCGCTATAGGATGACATTTCTTGTCTACCGTCTATTTCTGCTTTCTCGATCAAGTAGATGTACATGTACATGTGACAGATATGTAATTAGAAAGAAATTATGTGAAGCATTTGAAACTTGGAAGGAACATATTTCAAACCACTCATCATACAGACTTTTGGACACAGTTCAACGTACATATATAATTCCCTCACAACCCCCACCCCCTTGGGCAATCGGAGGTCGAGAGTTCAATATAACCCACTTCACAATATTCTTCTTGTTATATCGAGTCATAATCACAATTCCTTTAATAAACATTAAATGATTCAGGCAGGGGGAAAACTTAATAAGGTAGGGGAAGTGACACAAACATTCATATCAAAAGCCATCTCGACTGGAAAACCCTGGGTTGATGGCCAACCTTTCGATGGTGTCAACCGCCAAATGCCAATCAAGAAGTTTCGGCCTTGGGTTCATAATTACGGTTATTGCCTTTTGGTCAACTGGCTAGTGTACCGAACCGGGGAATAAACGGTCACCACCAGTCTTAAGTTTTCGGTTGACAAGTTGGAAAAATTAAAGCCAGCTAAAAAAAAAAAACCTTGAGTGATCGGTGAAATGATATCAACAAATTGAAATTCATATCTGCAAGATAATTCAGTTGGATAGTAGAACTAATAATGAGGCTATACCCCCTGATCAAAGTAGTTACGGTTCAGCTCATTTCTCTCAACAAAGGCCACTTAATTAAGGTGGAATTGTGACCTTAAAGTTGCTGAGTAAAGTTGGAATTTTTTTCACGGACCAAGCTGTAATCTCTTTCAGTGCAATTTTGCCCTGGTTCTCAGAGTCAATATCTGATTACTCGATTTTCAAACTGCAATTGAAGGTTTTAACAAAAACTAAATAGTAAGAAACAAACATATTAAAATTGAACAACTTGCTCACACCATCCCGTATTCTTGTCCAACAGTGCAAGGACTGAAGTAAGAAAATAGCGTGGAACGTATATCCTTCAATATGTCATCTTTATGAAGTATTGAATACGCAATATCAATGACAATATAATCAAGCGTGTTGCAGGATAGCGTTACCAAGTTCCAGCATGCAACAAATTCTGCACGAAGAACTTCGACAATACTTGTATAAGGAAACCACGAAACTTTAAACCTTTTCGCGAACAACTTTTTCATTAGTCCCTGGTGGAGGCGTTGGAGGGTTGGTTAAGATTTTTCAACGTACATTGTTTTCTGGTAGCAAAATGCTTAGTTGAAAGCACCCAGGGTGTATTTATATTTTTACAGTTTAACAGTTAGTAATTGATCCAAGGTGAATTTACTATTGTGTTTACCTGCATGAAGCCATCGTCACACAGTAGCTAATCCTTTACCCACCTCACTTTAAACAGCTAAATTCTGATAAATCTCGCCACAAGAGACGATGACCACTTTTTTCACAAACTATTTTGATATAAAAGCACCTTAGCTGCACGAGGTGATAGGTTTTCAACATTTGTCTTAACGTTAATTATCTCTTAAGAGTTATTGTGTTCATTGTTTAGTGAACACATTTCTGCTATTAATGTTTCGTAATAAATCACTAACAGGCTGACAACGATTAATCTTAGCAAACGATAATTTTATCATCCATTTGATTGAATGTCAATCTAAACAGCTGATAAATTCGAAAAATTAAATTTTCTCCCATGAGCAGTCGCTTGTGTTAACTGTTGCTCACCTGTACGGCAACGAAGACCGCTGAATACATGTTCTTCTGTATGATTATTACATGATAAACATCTAAACCAGGTTCTCGTTGGACAAATTCGATTTCTTCCTCTGGTTAAATAGATACCAATGACGTCATTCTCATTTCTTATTAGATAGGGTTTCCGTCAAGGTTTTGATTGTACCGGGTTTCAAGAAGTAAATATCTGTTATGTCATATCAAAATTCCGGATGTCCGGCCATTGACGAAAATCCTGATTGGAGTAAAGAGATATGAACGAAGTCACGACAACTCGAAAAAATATTTATTATAAAACAAAAAGAAAATACTATTAACAGTCTAGTTATAGAAACGTGAAAAATTTCACTTCAACGGTAAAAATACTTAACAGTCGACTAGAGGACGTTCGTCAAGCTCGTTCTATCAGAAAAACGATTTCTGAGCCCTTGACGGGAATCGAACCCACAACCTTCTGATGATCGGTGAGACGCTCTAACCATTGAGCTACCACGACTCAGATGGTGAACTAGGGTGCAGGTTCGTCATATGTACTGCCTGAGCGGAAGTCACGATATGATAATAATGATTGAAATACTTAATGTTGAACACAAAGTTAGTTCATGTGGGGGCTTGGTAAATATCAGACGACCAGTGGACGTTTGTCAAGCTCGTTCTCTCAGAAAATGATTTCCGAGTCCTAGACGGGAATCGAAGCCGCAACCGTCTTCCCTCTACCTTCAACTTCCGCTTAGACTGTACATATGACGAAATTACACTCTAGCTCACCATCTGAGTCGTAGTGGCTCAATGGTTAGAGCGTCTTACCGGTCATCAGAAGGTTGCGGGCTCGATTCTCGTCTAGGGCTCAGAAAATCGTTCTTCTGAGGTATCAAGCTTGACGAACGTTCTTTGTTCAACTGATATATACTTAGCTCCAACATGAACTAGATTAATGTTCAGTATTTAGTATAAGCCTGTAGCAGCTGGACGAAGTAATGCAAGTTCTGCACTTCTGCTAGTTCCCATGTTATGACAGCAAGGTTATGGGTGCAAAAAGCTCAGTAGTAACTCAACAGCACATTTTTCTGGATTTCTTAGAGTTTTTCTCTTGATAATCTGTCCAAGAAGTCAATGAGACCTCAAATTTGACGTGCAATTTCAATAACCTCCAATTCTTTGCAAGCCAACGTAAGCCAACGCAAGTCATCGCGCCTTAGTAAACTGAGAGATTTTTGCTTGTGTGGATGTCTCAATCTGAATCTTCATATAGCTGATCACCAAAACATTTTTATCAATGACTGAACCTGACACCGCACAAAAGATTATCAATAAAAATTATTATACACGAAATTAGTATGCAGGACAGTTAGCATGCGTAAATAATTGTGGTTAAATTTGAAATTAGGCATTATTAATTTACGACGCGGTCAATTCCTTGGCCTATGCCAGGTAAATTATATGGTGGACTAGCTATCGGGAGTTTGCACATCCAACCCCGGTTCATTACAAAAAAATTCAAGATCAAAGTCGAATGATGAAATAGACTGTCAACTGTCTTGTAGAATCATAATTTGTCATGTTTTGTTTCCGTGGACTGAAAAAAATCCGATAAAACTTGTGACTGCTTAGTTTGGTAACTAAGCTGCTCTCTAGGACGTAAAAAGTGACGATATCTTCCAGAAGATTTGATTGCACGAAATCTGACTTCAAGGTGTTTATCTGCGGCCGTTAGGACGATAAATCCCTGACTGTGACCATGGAATTTTCTAGTGGAGATAAAAAAGGAAAATGTTTTGAGGTAAATTTCGGTAATTTACCAAGATCGTTAATAATTCATAAATTAAAAACAAAAGAATTTAGTGTTTAAATGATGTTTTGAAATTGGAAGAAGACATTCTTCAAGTAGTTTTGAAAAATCTTCAAGGTCGTTATGTAATAATTCAAATACGACCTGGACTCCTTACCAGGATTTCAAAGACCGAGTGCTTTGAAAAAGCGAGCCGAAAGCGAGTCTTTTAACACTCAGTGTTTTGAGCTTCCAGTAAAATCCTTCGCCTCGTATTTGAACTGTCGCTTTGAGAGAATTCGAGAATAAGTAGCAGTTCCGACGACGACTTTTAAATACTCAAAAGAAAGTAGAGAATAGGCACAAAGAAAAGATTTGTTTTTCAATTAGCTTCTCGGTATCTAGGTTAGCCAAAAACAAAAAAAGGATCAAAAAGAAAATGACTTGAGGAAGATAAAAGAATGAGAATGTATCAGGTAGAAGTCAAAACCAGGAAGTGAAGGAAAGAAAGGAATAGCAAAAGGAAAAATGGCGAGAAAGTACAGGAAATAGCCGATATTGTAGATAATATTATTGGGAATATAGCGAATTTTCAAAAAAAAGGCAAAGTGGAGAAAATAGCTTGGGGAGCGGAAAAAGAAAAGAAAGAGAACGATGTATAATAGAAACAAAGGATAGAAACTTGATTTCAAGAGAGGAGAGAAATAAAGAAAGACGTTGGAAAAAAGTTCCTTAGTTTATAATCCGTACTAGAGGGAAAAAATAATGATTTGTGCGAATACTTACTTCAGACTTCCAGGTTCCAGAGCCCCGCGGTTGAACGGTCTTTTACCGATAAAATTTCCCGCACCACTCACAAAATATTCGACAGGAGAATTTTGTAGTTTTATATGCTAAAAAAACCAGCAAAAGAATGCAACTGATATCGATGCTTTTTAAGTTTATCTCTTTAAGTGCCACATTCTCTCGTTCGATATTCGGCTCCTTCATTACCATTCTACTCCTACCTACTCCAACCTAAGCAGTTCATAACCGCGTGGGACTTTTCTGAGTAAATTAGCTGTGCGCATGCACATTAAGGAGACTCCGTACAGTTTTGCTAAGTCGGGAATGCAATTGAAACTAATGCTGCATCAAGGAGTGTCGAGTCTAATAACTGAAAGTTTTTAAAATTTACTGACAATCTCCAAATATAGTATGATATACAGTAAGAAACATACTCCGAAGAACAGCATCTGGCAAACCCAATATTCGAGTTATAAAACAACACGAAACTTATTACAGTAATATTTCGACTTTATTTCCTCAAATCGTCGGCTGCTAATGGTTTTTATAGGATGATAGTTTTAGAGCCTTTTTAGCCTACTTTGTGTTACCATGGCGATGGGACGGTAGCTTCTGATATGCTTATAATATGCAAAAAAGCTCTGTAACTCCTAATTGAAGTCGATGACCCATCTTTTTTATTTCAATTCAATGGGATAATTTGCAACTGTTATAAAATAGTTTAATAAAAAAATTGTAGTGTATATTTTTTAATTTCGAAATTTTGTACAAAGATTTCTACACTACAGGTTCTCTTTAAAATTCAATCATAGAAAGATGTTCATGATTAAAACATGATAAAAACTTTTGCTAAACCTAGTATCACGAACCGTGATATGTTAAGCGGGCCAAAACCCCCAATTTTGACTTAAATTGATCTTTTCTGCATTTGGTTTAAAGCCCACGAAGCAATGGATCGAGGCCAAAGTAGATAAAATTGAGTAAACTTCTAAAATGTCTACTCTGTTTTCGATTTGGATCCATTGTTTCGTTGGCATTGGACCAAATACGGGAAAGGTCTATTTTTTGCGCAGATTCTAGAAAACTCTGTTTCGAGTCGAAATTCGAATAGAGAGTAGGCCAAAATGCTAAACGTTCACACGGTATCATCGAGTTCGGATGTTTCAGGGGTCAGATCTAATACAGTGAAGAGCTGAACCAACGAAAATTTCTACTAAAATGATTAAGCTGACCAATAAAAACATGATCGCGGATGCAGACCAAAAACTATAAGGACCATTCTTATGAATGCATTCTTTTGGACCTATTTTAACTATTCTTATTCCGGAATACAGAAACAAAATTCTCTATGTTTTGACTAAATCTGCAGATTTCTTGCTCTCGGCATTCTATACCTCAAAACAACGTGAAGTAAATACACTTCCATTTATAATTTAACCGAAATAGGTCCCAAAAAGACACAATTCTGTCTATTCTCATTCCGGAATAGTCCCAAAAGAATGCATCCAAACATGGTTATACAACAGTTACTGCTTTATCAAATGTTCGTATTTTAAACCTGGAGGTTATGATCGTGTCCACAAAAATACGCCGTCACTCTATGTTTTCTGAAAAGATGTTCTAACTTCTCCCGAATGCACTTTGTGTTGCCATGAACACCGGCTGAATACATTGGATGATGACCCCCGACAATTAGATAATCAGCCCTAGAACATTAACATAGTAAAATACAAAAGTTTAACTACAACTCATAAAACACGGATAACGATGGACGTTTTACCAATCATCTATTGTCTGAAATTGACACCGGAAAACTCTAAATGGCAGCCAGCAGTAGCTTAACTGTTTGTTGTTGGTTCGAGTCACGTCTGGAGCTCAGAGTTTTTATGACTCCATGGCGTCCCACAGTTTGATCTGCAAGATTTTAACAGTATCAAGCTGCGATCTCGAAATACAAATTTAACATTAAACTATGCTTGACAATGCCCGGTTGTAATTTGCAGGCTCGGGAGGTGTTATTGTACCTGCCATAAATAATTGTATGTTTAATCTGAGAACAACTATCTTATAAACGTACTTGGAGTTTTCTAAAGTGCGAGTGATCCATTCCAGCTGGGCTTTTGCCTGAGGTACTTGTTCACCTTTAATCTTTCTACAGAAATGACAGAATGATGTGGAGTATTCAGGACTTCCATTTCGTCTTCTGTTACATAAGGTATCCTGGACCGAGGTATAGACAAAAAGTAGAAACATGCGTGACCGACATGAGAGAAGTATACAGCAGTTATCGGACCTTTATCCTCTCATACAATATTTTATGTTATTGCAAAAAAGTTAACCATTCCAAGTCAGTAAGCCAAGAAAATCACCAGCTGACTGCCGCTGGGATTCAAGCTGCCAACGTTAGGTTTACTGGACTGAAATATTACTACGTCGCGGGAAAATTAAGTCTACAGTAGACGAGCAACCAAACAAACTACCAATTTACAACAAACCAATCCAACGGTCAAACCCACTCACAAACTACCCCATCCATTGATAAGTCAACCAGTGAGCAAAAAAATAGCAAACCAATGATGAAAAAGTCAGCAAACGACTGGGATCAACAAACAAAGATAGACCAGTTGTATACCTCAACAAATTAGTATGCACGCGTAGCGTTAACTTCATTCTTTAGAATTCTATCTAAAAAACACAAAAACTCAGCACAACGAGTGAAATAGAGTGAACATGATGAACTGAATTCTAAAGAATGAAGTTGAGGCTACGTGTGTATAATGATGCATTGTGGTATTTAGGCAATTGGTCTATACCAAACCACAAACCAACCATTAACAAACCAACAAACCAACAAACCAACAAACACTCCAACAAACACTCCAACAAACCAACTACAAACAATCCCAACAAGCATCAAACCAACAAACCAATCAATGAAGAAAACGTATTAAAGTATGCTTCTCATATGGTCGTAAGAATTGTAAGAATCAGCGACAAGCTCTGTCCCCGACCGTCGGGGATCCTTACGATATATGACAACACGAACATATGGCATCCCAGACTGTCCCCGACACACATCGAAAGAATCGGAAGCATTTCTCTTTTTTGTGGTTGTCTCCAACTGTCGCTGACCATCGGCAATTCGTACGATGTATGAGGACGTCATTTGCATAATTTGCAACCGGGGATGTGTATTCCTTTCGTTTTTCAAAGATAGTCGCATCTAGAATCTTTTTTTTCAACTTTACCGTTGAATTCCTTCTCTTATTCATTAATTTTCTTATCTTCATTAAAACCATTAGCTGGAGAAATTTTTCGCGTAAAAACCACTCTTCATTGAAAGCAGTCGTACTGTCGTCGTTTTCTTATTTGGCGGGTAATTTCCGGCTCATCCCGATTCTTACTATTCTTACGACAAATGAGAACATTGCAGTTTGGATTGTCCTAAAAATCGCTGGAATCGGGGACATCGCACGTCACCGACGTTTGCGATTCTTGCAATATATGAGAACCACGCTTAAACGAAAAGGGTCTGGGAACTGCCCAAAAATTGAAGATACTAAAGTCGATATTTCCAGTGAAGGCCTTACGTCTGATTGAAATTTGCCTTTGCTCGAAACGTAAGTTTTATTACCTTCAATTTTCGATTTTTATATACACATCGTTCAATGCTGCGTCTAATTTTACACGTAGCACTCTAATTTTATATCAGTAAAGAAAATAAACAAGCCAACAAACTCACAAAGATAGAAAATGGACAAACAGCAGAAAATAAAACAGCAGAAAAAATATGATTACCTTTCAAAACATAGCATCATTGTGTCAATCATCACAATTTGTAACGTTTTGTTTGTCCTCGGTATTTTAAAAACTAAGAGAAAATTCAAAAATTTTAATGACAACATTTGTATTTATTGCGATATCTCGTTTATGTCGAGTTCTCAATTTTTCAGCGGAACAAGACGTCAGTCTTTCGCCACCTGAACCGGATCACTCATAACCAATAGCCTTTAAATGTAACTGTAACTGTAATCGGTCACTGTATGGTGAAGTGATAGTCGCATCGAGGTGCAAAATTCTGGTGTTATCCAATGCTTTGTAATCGTTACTTGTCTAATTCCATCTTACTCGAATATACTCGTTACTGATTGTTTCTCTAATTTGGATTTTCCTTCAGTACACGTTCAAGAACGTTCCCTCGATTGTTCGTTAATAGTTTCTTCGAACAACTACAATATATTTGGACTTCCCCCTTAAATAAGTACAACAAGAAAGCAATCTGTAGCTCTCATTCGTATTTCTTTGAAATCGGAAGCTGTAGCTGAAATCAACTACCATTTTTGATATAATCTAGATTTTACAAATTTTCTTGTGTAGAGAGTATAAATACACGAGTTCTTGACAGAATTAGGTGAAATATACCTCTCAAAAATCATAACGGTTTTCAGTTTCCCTTTAATTTTAACAAGTTACGATCTCCTTTCTTTGTCAGGTTAGATGTTACAGTTTATCTGTGGGGTGTGATTCAACCTGAAAGTGTTGAATCATGTCGTCATACATCACTGCAGGATGTGCAGTCTTTCGATGAAGTACGACTTTCGCCATGCATCCTCAATGACAAACACGATCCTTATGAATCAATTTTGAACATCTCATAATGTTCTCTGATGAAACACTCAAACTCGTTCATATATTTCGCCACAACTGAAAACACCAACGGGACGAGCCAGACAGCTCAAGTAAACCAGCTATTCAACTCACCTTTCGAATGAAAATAGTGTGGAAACTTCCAGCGTTTCGATTTTTTGCTGTACTGAACTTGTGCAGAGACATTTCCCGAGTAATCATGGTTGCCAGCCACCATGTACCAGTCCTTCATCAACGAAGGATGGGAATAAACATTTTCAAATGTCTGAATAAATCTTTCATCATTCACGTTCTTAACTCCTCGATAGTAAAAGTTATCTCCAAGTCCAACAAAAAAGTCGATTCCAGGAATCTATAGGACGAAAATCCATGAGTCCTTGGCGTTCCAAAGTTTGATCAGGAAAATTTCATAAGCGTTTAATAGTATCAAACAGCGATCTCAAAATACAAACTGTTTCTTATTATTTCGGGCTGAATGACTCATAAACATCAGTATTCTGGATGCAATATATAAACATCTAAAACTCATCAACAATTCATGAGGAAAATTCAAAAGAAATTAAGGTTTAATCAATGTCTGTATACCCCGATACA